>PVLA01003675.1:0-203704 GCA_004027455.1 Hydrochoerus hydrochaeris | reverse complement strand
GTGTGTGTGGGGTGGGGAGGACTCCGGGGAGGAGTGTGTGTGGGGTAGGGGAGGGCTCTGGGGAGGAGGAGGGTGTGCGTGCATGGGTGGGAGAGGAGGAGGACAGGCACCTGCAGATGACACAGGGGCCCTGGCAGTCACTAGAGCTGCAGGGACTGTGGGTGTGGAGGACACAGTCCCTGTCCCCTGGACTCCCTCTCACTGGGGGCAGAGGGTGATTAGCACAGTCCCTGGACACCAGACCCCAGGGTAGACATTGCCAGGAAGCGTGTGTGTGGTGGGGAAGCCAATTGTTGGGGCCCTAGGCTTGAGCCCTGTATCTCCTTTTTTTGGTACCAGGGATCGAATTCATGACCTCACACTTGCCAGGCAGGTGCTTGTGGCGCTGAGCTAAACCCCTGGCCCCGAGTCCTCCATATTCTTAGTTTAAAAGTGCAGTGAGACGGAGGAGGCAGGATGACTGAAACTTCAAACCTAGCCTGGCCAACTCAGTGACTTAGCAAGACCCTATCCCAAAGTAGAACAAAAAGGGCTGGGGATTTCGCTCAGTGCTAGGTCCCTAGGCCCAAGCTCCAGTGCTGGGGGAAAATAAATGTAGAGTCTGGGGCCTCCGATGCAAGCCATGCCCACCCCTGTCCGGGCCAGGGCTCCTGGGCCCGGCTGTGGCTCTTCCCTGCCTGCTCCAGCGCTGCCTTCAGCAAATCTATTCTCGTCAGTTGGGGGGCTCAGGGGAATTCACGTGAATTATCACTGCAGCCCGGGAAGATGAGGTACCGCTGCTGCTAACCTCATTTAGCCAGAAGGAACCGCTGCCCCTCCCCGCCTGGCTCCCACCTGGAATTTGTGAACTGGGGTCTGTTTCCCAACAGCCCCCACAGCATAACGGGAGACACTGAGAAGGAAGCCTGCAGCTCTGCCAGATGGCGACACTGGCCCTGGAGCTCCTAAGTGGAGACACAGGGAAGCAGGTACCACCTGGGGTGCAGCTACCTAGGGCACGCGCAGCGCCCCACCCTCCACGCAGAAACCACAGTGGTCAGCAAGGCGAGGTGCAGACCAACAGCCCTGTGCCCCAGGCCGCCTAGACAGACCCTATACCCTATAGACGGCACCAAATTCCCCCAGCCGGGGTGGAAAATGCCAATTTCAGGGTGCACCCGGTGTCTTGGCAGACAGGAAGGGGTGGCAGCAAGCAGGCACAAGCGAGGAACCCCAGGGAGGCAGGTGCTGCCAGGCGTAAGACCCCCCGCCCCCAGTCTACCCTGGGCCAGCTCGTACTCCAAAGTTGTCCGCTATGAAAAATGTCTCATTACAGATCGGCCCAAAGTGACCCAAAATAGCACCCTCCCAGGTGTTATCTGAGTTCTGGGGATGCTGCCCCTGCCCTCCAGGGGCAGCAGCTCCCCCTAAGAAGGTGGCCATCTCGTCCAGTCCTGGGCCCGAAGGGACGACTCACCTGCCTCTGGGGGTGGCTGCTGGTTATTAGGGATGTGAGACTGTGGTGGTGGCAGCGGCAGTGACCGTGTTGTTGGGAGTGTCGCTGCGGAACATCAGAGGCAATTGGTGAGCGAGCCGAGTCCCACAAGGGTCCACTCTGGAGGCGGCAAGTCCATTAGCTCTATTAGGGCGTTCTCGTCTCAGGGAGAGACTGAATTATTCACAAGCCCTGCTTCCCCTGAAAGCTCAGGCAGTGAGTTCCGCTGTGCAGCCTGGCACTGCCAACTCCTGGCAGGTCTGGTAGGGATGCAGCTGGAGGGTGTGGGGGTGCACCTCTCTCAGCCACAGGTAGAAAGAGCTTAGCCGTGCCATGCGTTATCTGCACGTGTGGGACAGAGCTCACTCCGTTCCAATCTGTGCCTGTGGTGGGGTGGCAGGGGTTCCTGACGGCAAAGGAACAGGGGTCTGCTGAGGGGTCCCCCAGCACGTGAGGATGCTGGGCCCCTCACTAATATATCCTGTGCTGCCAGGAAGTATATGTGGCTGGAAGATTCTGGAAATCTGCTACTTGGACTCCACATAGTCGGTCTCCAGGCAGGACAATGGCAGCCTTTCCTGTGGCACAGGTCCTGAGCTGGGGGTTTGGGGGAAGCTCCCAGACTGCTCCAGTGAGGCTGAGCTCAGTCCTGGCTCCAAGGTTGTGACCACAGAAGTCTCAGCTTGATGTCTTCTTCCAGCTGAAGAGGCCACACCCATGCCCAGTGGAGTCGGGATGGAGGCCGACTTCTCTCTGCCACCATAGGGGTGACAAGACAAGAAATCCATGCCCCAGATGGGGTGGAGAAGGTGAACGGAGTGGAGAGAACCTGGAATCCGAGGTGCCCGGGGGTAGGTGGGTACTGGGAGGCTCAGTGGGTGCACTGGGGTGGCTTTTCCCCGAAGGCCGTGTCCACTGCTATACCCGCACAGGGTGTGCTTGTGTCCCCAGGGCTTGGTGCCCAGGGAGGTGGTGTTGGGAGTGTGGGCCTCTAAGGGGCGGTGAGGGCCAGCCAGAAGTCACTGGGCCATGCTCCCGGGACCCCGGTACGAGCCTGACCATGCTGTGCTCTCTGGCTTCCTGCTCACCTGCCATCAGCCACCTCTGCAGTCTGGCCTCTTGCTGTCCTCTCTCATGTTCCTGGTGGCCCAGTCTGCACGGACATCAGTGCTTGCTCTCTGTGCACCCCTCCATGTGCTCCTGCTCTGCCTTCGAGGGCAGCTCACAGTCCCCACACCGTGCTCCCCAATTACGAGCTGTGGAGGTGACACCCACTGGGCTGGGGGCTTCCTCCATGGGCTGCTCTGCCTCCCGGACATGGCTGGCATTGGGGCACAGTTCTTAGACGCATGACTGCCCCCAAGCCTTCACCAGCTGTGTCGGTGAGCTCTGCCAGGTGACTTCACTTCCTCCCCCTGTTCCAGGAGGGACTGATCTTCCTGCCCTTGGCTCTGAGCAAGGTCATGATTCTTGCTTCGGCTAAAAGAGTGGGAGCAGAAATGACAGAGTCCTGGTTCCGACCATTGGCCCTAGGAGACACGGCACATTTCTGCTTCTGCTTTAGTCAAGAGTGATGGCAAAACAGAGACCACCTTGGCCTCCCTGCAGACTGGAGACAGTCCTGGTCCAGCCCATCCCAGAGGAGCTGATTTGAGCCAGATTTCAGACACATTGGCAAGAAAGAAACACTAATGGCCACCTAACACTGAGCCTTGGGGCTGCTTGTTCTGCAGCACTTTGTGCTGAGCTGACCAGTACAGGGTCTTACTGTCGTCCTAGTCTGGGAGCTGCTTGAGGGCAGGATGCTCACCTGGGTACCTCTGCTCTTCAGAGGACCACTTCACGTTGCCTAAGCAGCCCCGACGCCATGTTTAATGCTGTGTGATGGAGATGCCTGGTGGGGAGTGGCACCCAGTCTGTGAAACAAAGGTCTTAGCCCTGACAGTCATTGTCAGAGGCCCCACCCAAGCGCCACATGAGGAAACCATACTGGGGACCCAGGGAGAGGATGACCAGAGTCTGTAGACAACGGATGGTAACGCTGAAAGGCCAAGACGGAGGACTTTGGAGTTGGCTCTGACAGGGAGGCCTGGGGGTACCGGTGCTCCCCAGGAGTAGACAACAGGACGAACCCGGGGACCCAGGCTTCCGAGGGCAGTGAGTGGTGTGTGAGATGCACTAAAACACCCGGACGTACTCAGCTCCTGCCAGGGCGCCCTCTGAGCTGCAGGTCAGCACCTGGGCTTTTTCTGCCTGGTGAGGCAACCTGCCTCCTTCTCTTACCGACAGAAGCGGCCAAGGCCCTGCAATTCAGGGGCAAGTTCTGCATCACAGGTCACATCCTCTGGGACGAACGCCCCCCGTTCATTCCGAGAGATTTGTGCACCACTTGCAAACCCAGCTTCAGATCTAACTATTTCGGTGAAAATCTTATCAAACCGAAATGCCAGCAGAACTGGGGTCTCCCTAGGGGGAACAGGACCACACTGGAGGCACCACAGCAGCTGGACAAATTAGCCTGCACATCCAGGCCATGGCCTCACTCAGGTGCAAGGCCCAGGGGAGGAACAGCTCATGTGGAAACGCAGTGCAGGTTGGTCAGTGCTCTGCCAGACTCCAGCGGCAAATGCTTCTAGTGCTGCTTCTCACAAGGGTGCGGGCATTCTATTCCCAGGCCCAGGCCACAGTGGGGCAGCTCACTTGTGGACCTGCCACCAAGGGCTGCTGCTTGCTCGCACAGTCCTGAGGGGGTGGTGTGTGACCCTGACCTTTTACTTCCTGGACCCAGAGGGTGTCCAGGCAGGATGCATCCCTGATTCACAGGAGAGAGAGAGGAGGGCCAGAGGGAGGATGGGTAGGCCTCAGAGGACTTGTTGGGCGTACTCCTGGGGCTGTAGATGCTGTGTCCCATTGGGCCTGGTCACCCGGCAGCAGGCAAACACCTACTTCTATCTTACCAACGGAGGAATGCAATGGAAGGATGACCTGCTTCCACCCTGACCCTGATCCAGGGGTGCCATGAACCCCTATATGAAGTTATCAGCCTCCCACCAACCAGAGAACTCTGTGGGTTACAGATCAGCCCAAATCCACAAGCAAAAGGAGAACAGACGGCTCCCCACAGGGCCTTCACCGCAGTAATAAAGGAAGCACAAACCTGTGGCCACGAGAATGTGTCCCACCCGCAGCTGGATGCTCGAGGTTCCACTGCTAAGTGGGGCGGAGAGCTAAGCAGCCATCGGAAGCCACTGTCCCCATCACAGCAGTGTTCGAGTCGGCAAGCACGTTTGATCACCCTGACCACACATTCCCCCAGGACAGGACACACAGTGCTCCGGAGGAGGCGCGGAGAAAGAGAGAGAGAGAGAGACGACAGAGCCTGGGTGCTCCCGGGGATGCCAGCTTCCCTGACCCTAAGGGCTCGCTCCTTCCACCCACTCCCCTGCCTTTCCGCTTGCGGAGGTTGAGGGAAAAGGAAGGACTCATTACCTGTAAAACTGGAGCTGCCTTTTGGGACTCCCATACCGAGTACTTCGGACAGCAATGGAGGAAAGAGAAAAAAGGAGAGAAGAGAGAGTCCACAGTGGGCGTTAACCTTGGGCAGGCGGCAGCTTGGAAGGCACTGCCGGCTCCGCGGCCCCTGCACCCCCACCCCTCACAACGCGCGTCACGAGGATGTGGGCCAAGCACCAGGGCTCTGCAGCAGTGCCACCCAGTGGCCACAGAAGCAGAGGTCAGGACACCTGGTCCTGGCCTGGCCTTCTTTTGCATGGGAGCTGCGGGGTGAGGTCTGGCTGGGTCTTGCTGTGCCTGGGCACGGGCCTCATGGTGTCATCGTAACACGCTTTAGAACAATGGCTGAGCTCTCCGGCCCAAATGTACCACCAGCTGTACCCGGTGTGACAGGTGGTGACTCTGACCCCTTTTTAGGATAGACGTCCCCTTTCCTGGGATCCCACAGACAAGGTTGCTAATGATCTGGGAAGGACCCATAGACTGCTGGGCGAGCGGCAGGTCTCTTTAGTGCCCTTTGCAGGTAGGTCTGCTGCAAGGCTGCTGCTGGGTGCAGATGCCCAGAGCTGGGCTTGGAGGTGGCTCCCATGGGGAGGAGGTTGGGGTCCCCCAGGAGCAACCAGCTGTGCCTGGCTGTTGGGAAACGGGCAGATGCGGCTCCCCAAAGGGTTGAGAGGTCACGAGCCCTGTTCAGGGCACTGGGGAAACGGGGACCAAGAGTCACATGAGTGACGCATGTGAAGTGCAAGACTCAGAAGCCGGAAGGGCCCCGTGCAGTTGCCCCTTTGCACCCACCGATGAGACGTGCTGGAAGCGTGTGGCACCAGGTAAGAGTCTATGCTGGCTGGATTCCACCCAGAAAATCTTGCTTTTTTCCTTCCCACCTTGGCTTTCAAAAGCTTCCCTTTCTCCTGTGGCGGGAACGCTTGTGGGTGTGCACTGCGCAGCCCCACGGTCCTGCACAGCCTGCTGGGTCCTTCTGGCTCCGGGGGTGGGGGGAGTGGCCTGGGTGAGTGGGGTGGGGTTACCTGTAAATCATCCCGGGGGAGCCCGTCTGCCGCAAGGAGAGCCGAGCTGGGGAGCCCGTGGTGGATTCTGGATACATGGAGCCGGCCTCACTTCTGCAGACCTGCTCGCTTCTTCACAGAGGGAAAGTTCTGGAAGGAAAGCGAAGTGGGTGGGGGAAGTGGTGGTTAGCAAAGGCCAGCCAGGCTTGGCAAGAGGCTGCCTGAGCCCACAGGGCATCTGCACATCACTCATCAGATGGACAGTGTGATCCAGGGGCCCTGTTGATTGGTGTGATGACCACGAAGGACCCTGCTCCTCCACTCTGCACCCTACTGGGATCTTGTTTTTCTGGAAAGTGAAGGTTCCGCCCCTCACACGAGCAGAGCTTTGTGGATCTCTTGGTCCATCTTCCCTGCCCAGGAAGTGGCGCTGCCCTCCCTATGTCACCTGACACCTTCCTTGGGCCCGACTCCCGCTCACAGCAGCTCTCTGAGCTTGTCACATATCCCCAGCGACCCCGGTTCCTGGATGTCTCCCGCCTTGAGCGGTCCCCTCTCCTTGAGTGTGGCTGGTGGCTTCTGAGCAGCACCTGGCCAAGCTGATGAGCTGTCACTGCTGTGCCTGGGCAGCAGGGACTGTAAAGGCTGTCTTGTTACTGACTCTCTCTGGCTCTGCAGAAGCAGGCTGCCATGTGGACGAGGCCCAGGTGGCCAGAACTGAGTGACCTCTGCTCGCAAGTTGAAGCCTCGGTCCAACACCCGCACAAAGTGACTCCTTCACACGACCCTGGAAGCAGGAAGGCACGGCCTTCCCCTACTGCCTTTCCCACAAGAGCCCAGCACTGGCCATAGCTGGACCTGTGGCCGGCTGGTTGTGTGGCCCGGAGGCTACAGACTTGGCCAGGCCCACCCGAACTGGGGACCACAGCAACCCTGAGATCATAAACACCTGCTGGGGAAGCCGCCAAGCTTGAGGTCATTTGTTATATAGCAGCAGGAGGTACAACCACCAACATCCATCCATCCATCCATCCATCCATCCATCCATCCACCCATCCTTCCAGGTCTCCTGCGGCTACCCTTGGGAGTAGTAGCCACTGTCTTCCTTCTGAAGCCCTGCTCAGCCCCTCGGGGCTTCGGTTTCAAAGGGATTGAGTCCTGTGGCCCAGCTGGTTCCCTCCCCTGCCATGGCCTCAAGGCCTGCACCTGCTCCTGGCTCTTACCTGTACCCCACCGGTGCTTCCCCGACCCAAGGCCTTTGCATGACAGCTCCTTCTGCCAGGGCAGGGTGCCCGTCCTATCTGCCTACCTTCTGCATGGGGTTCTTGGGTGTCTCACCCTGCACCTCTGATGCCCACTACAGGGGAAAGGTCCTTGGTGCACAGTCATGAGGTCCTGCTCTCCAGGCAAGGGAAGCCTGGGCCCCACCTGTCAGTACGAGCCCCGGGAACTGGTCCATTACTGGACACTTGGCCGAGCAGCCCACCTGGACGCGTTGCTCACCTGCTGCCTCCCGCCCAGAAACCTCCCATCTGCAGGAAGCCGGGCTCTTCCACCCCATGGTCAATGCAGTGTGGACTCAGGTCCCCCTGACATCAGGTCTCCAAGGGAGCACGGCTGCCCGTGCATGCCTGCTGGGAACGCGGGGCACATGGGTGCCCCCCCGCGGTAACCTCAGAGGCATGGCAGGCTCGGTGAGACCCCTACCCGAGTTGTTACTCATTTTCCCTGTCTTCCTTCCCTTCCTTCCTTTCTGGTGGCACTGGGGACTGAAACCAGGGCCTTTACACTGAGCTACACCCCCAGCCCTTTCTCTATTTTGGGACAGCACCTCACTAAGATGCCTGAGCTGGGCTCCTACTTGTGATCCTCCTGCCTCGGCCTCCCAGACTGCTAGGATTACGGGTGTACACCACCACGCCTGGCCCCAAGGTTCTCTCCTTAAGAAACCTCATGGGGAATGCTACAATGAAAGGAAATAAAAATGCACTTAAATTCTTAAGAACAACGTAGCAGATGCTTGGCTGATATTAACCCATGGTTTCTCCAGAGCTGCAGAGGTGGGATCCCAGGGCCTCTCCATGTGTGACCCCCACACCAGCCTGGCCTGCAGAGAGCCTCCTGGGGGACACAGAAGCCTCCCGGTCACCTTTCCTACTTCCTCTGTGGTCCTGCAGGGCCCCTGGTAGTCTTGAGTCAGCGGCCAGATTCTCAGGTCTGCGCCCAGCCTGGGTTGCTGACAGACAAGGTCCTGCCACCCCTGCCCTGGGGCCATAGAGTCCTCTTGGGGATGCTGTGGGTGCGAGGACAGCTCCCCTCTGAAGCCTTAGCTGTTCAGGCTTTTTGCTCCCTTGGGCGACTCAGAGGCAGGAGGTCCTGTTGTCTCACTGCAGCTGTTACAACCCTGATGTCAAACTGCCAATTGCGCTGCACCCAATCAGGGCTGCACGGCATGCTCCTTAACACCGAGCACTTCTGTGTGCAGGTGTCAGGCTGTGAGCACCAAGGCCCCGGCCAGAGCGGTGCAGGCAGGAGCCCGGGCCGTGCAGCGCCAGGCCAGCCCTGCTGGAAGCCCACAGCTGTCCTTAGGGCCTGTTCCCGGAGAGTTTCCAGGGAGGGCATGAGGGTAGATATGCAGGTCAAGCAGTGTGGTGGTGCGTGCCTGTCATCCCAGCACTCTGGGAGGCTGAGGCAGGGGGACGGAGCCCAGCCTGGACAACCTCATGATGCAGCAAGACCCTGTCTCAAAATACAAAACTTTAAAAACAGCTGGGGACCCAGCTCAGCGGTACAGCACCTGCCTGGCAAGCATGAGGCCCTGGGTTTGATTCCCGCTAAAAAAAAAAAAAAAAGCCACAGGGGAGGAGCAGAGGCAGGACAATGTCCCCATGTGGGTACGTGGCTCTGCCCGGGTCCAGCTGCACAGCAGTGGTATTTGGGGGTGGCTCACTTCCAGGAAGCTCGAATCACACATTCAGTGTGCACTTGAGCTGGGAGAGGACCAGGGGTTTCTGATCTCAGGGATGTGGCCGGGCCCCACACTTGCAGGACTCTGGCTCGGGGCCAGGCCCCTCAGTGGGAGTCCTCAGGCCCGAGCCAGCCCGCTGCTCAGTTTTGTAAATAAAGTTTTATTGGAACACCTCCCTGCCCCTGGCTGGCGAATCCTGCTGCTTTTTCATAGGGCTGATTTGCTGCAACAGAGGCCAAGACCGGCAAAGCCCAGGACATTTACTCTCTGGCCCTTTACAGAACAGCATGTGGACCCCTACCCTGTGCCACTGCCTCCCCCAGTCTCGGGGGACCACTTCCTGGCTCCTCTGCCTTGGTCCCTGGCACCTCCTCTCCTGGCCACTCGCTGGCTTTGCTGCTTCGGGTTACCCCCAGGAAACAAAGCAACTTGAGCCAGGCCTGAGACTGCAGCACCCAGAGCACCCAGTCCCTCCCACACCACAGCCCTCTGAGGGTGTCCTGCCGGCCTGTGCTTTCCTTTCACAGAGCACGGGAAGTTAGTGTCCCTTCGTCTTAGGCCCCAAAGCGCCTGTGCCTGGGCTGGCTTCCTGCCCCACCGCTGGAGAGCATCCTCTGTCCTCAGGGAAATTCCTCGAAAACTCTCTCCTTTGTCTGTAGCTCCTCCCTTCTTTCTGGTGCCAGTGGACCCCGGGTGGCCCTCTGCCCTCACCACAGAGAATCCTGCTTTTGCCAAGGCCAGTGTGGCCTCTCTGCTGCCATCTGATGGTGCCACAGCATTGGGCCACAGCAGGACCCCCAAGTCCTCTGTTCCCCTTGCTCAGGCTGCTGCTTCCCGCTCACCCCTCTGACTGTGGAAGCTGCTCAGGCTCTGGCCCGGAACCTGTGCCACTCAGGCCGCCCTGTGCTGTAGACCATGGGGCAGCTCCCAGAGCACGACAGTGAGCCCTGTGGACTCACGCCTGAGGCCCGTCCGGCAGCCCCCTTGCCCTGCAGCCCAGGGCCAGCCGAGGCGGGTGTGCCCCCGCCCCACAGCTCTGCTCAAGTCCCCACAAGTTATCTGTCTCCCTGGTCCTTGCTCGGAAGCCCCGCGACTCCTGTCGCCGCTCTCCTCCTCCTGGCCCAGGCCTCTTAAGGGCGTCCTGCCCAGCCCCGAGGCACCGTCCCTCGGCACTCTCTGCACAGACTCGTCCTTCTGGGACCTGAGACAGGGCGGGCATTAGTTTGCTCACAACCTTCCGGTGCTTCCTTCCAGTCGGGTGTTAAACCCCAAAGCCTGGCCATCTGCACAGCTGCCCTGTCCCTGGGCTTTTTGTGCCCCAGTGATACCATGGCCCTGGGTTGCTCTGCCCAGCTACAGGGCTCCCTGGGGCTCCTGGAACTCAGCAGATGCCCATCCTCAGCCACCTGACCTCCTCTCTCCCATCTGGATTCAGCCTCTGACCCTAACCTGAGACCCCGCTTGGCCTCTCTGTACCCCAGTCACCTCCTCACGGATTCCTCCATGCACACCTGGCCTTGCCTCCCTCTCCCTCTGCTCTCCTGGTGTCCCCTGCGGAGTTATTTTCTCCCCAGTGTTTGCTCTGGGAGCTTTGCTGGTAGTGTTCCCAGCAGTGCTGGCCCGTGATGAATACTCCAGTCTGTGTTTGTTGAATGAATGACAGAACTAGGCTGTCCCTCGGCCTGCTGGGGGTCCACAGAGAGTGCAGGAGAGGCGGTCGGGGCTGGGTGTCTGTGTGGCTGTGGGCAGCACACCTCCAGCCAACAGTGACCCATCTGGGACACGCCTGCCTTGAAGAAGGAAAGCCTTCTCTGGGGGTGTGCAATGCCTGCTCCGTTCACAGGGGGTGCTCAGTGCAGCTGCAGGTGTGGGGACAACCGTGGCCACTTAGGGAGGTTCCTCAGAGGCCACGTGTACCATTTCTGTCCCTGCCTGGGCTCCAAGAAGCACTGATCCAGGGACCAGGCTCCCTCTGAGCTGGTGGTCAGCTCCTAGTCAGTCACTGTGACTCACTCTGGACACTGGACTCACTCTGAGGACCACATTACAAGAAACTGCCCTGTCTCAGCACCCCCAGGGGCCTGATAGGTTCCCCACAGTCTGCTTTGCATTCAGAATGCAGGACCAGAGGAGGGCGACCTGCCCAGAGCCCACCTCCCGGCTCTGCAGCTGCTGATGTCCAATCAGGAGCGACTGCACCCACCGAGCGGCCAATCCCTGCCGAGCTGACCTCCTAGTGAGGATGCCGCCAATCCAGGGCCAGCGCTGCGACTGCACCGTACAGGGGGAGGCAGGCAGAGTCGAGCTAGGTGTCACTGATCCCCTGACACCGCTGAGGCTCAGGAGGACAGGTTTAGAACCACAGACATGGCACTGGGGCCAGGAAGGGTGGGAGGGGATCTGGGATCCAGGCTGAGTCCCATTCACCTCGGGCATGGTCCGTGTGTGACCTTGAGCAGCTGGTTCACATGTGAAGAAACCAAAGGCTTTGGTTTCCCAAGGCTGCCTGAACTTTTCCACAAGATCAAAAAGAAGCAGGGTAGGAAGAAGCTTTAAGCCCCAGAGGAAAGATGCCGAATAAACCCGAGGTCTGAGCCTAGGCATGGCCAGCTGGCAATGCTACGGTGACCGCGGAGGGTCAGTGGCTTCACCCAGGGCACTGCCTCTCCCTGCAGCGTATGGTTCTGGAAAATTCCAAACTTTAGAGAAGTCAAAGGCAGAAGAGCAACAAACACTCACCTATTCTTCAGCTTTTCATCCTCATCACCAAAGGTTTACATCTTCTTCCAGGCGATCCCACTCTGTCCATCCACAAGCACACACGCGCGTGCACACACACACACACAGACACACACACACATGTGCGCCCACATCCCGAACCACTGAGAACCGGCTGCCATCTCCTCAGCCTTATCCATAAACACTCCAACCACAATGTCACGATGATACCTGACAACTCAGTATCACTCGACAGACAATCGCGACTCAATTTTTCCAGTTATCCCACAGTATCTTTGTCAGACTTTTAAAAAACCTAGGGTCCAACCAAGGCTTGTAACTGGAAGCAACCTCTCCCCCACTGGCACTATTTTTCCTCTCCATGACACTGGGGTTTCTTTGTGAGGGTCAGGCACTTGTCACGTGGACTCTCCCCAATGGCTGTCTGACAGTTAGACAGGCAGAGAGCTCTGTGGTCAGGGCGCATCTTCCCTGTACACGCAGGCAGGAGGCGCAGGCGGGAGCCCTCCCGTTGTGGGTGCAGCCCGGGCCAAACGTGGGTGAGGGTGGCACTCTTCAGGGCCTGGCATGGCTCTTTTCCTCTGTCATTAAGCAAGACTGGCAGCCAGGCCCTTGGGGCAGTGGGAGTCTCGGGGTCCTGGGCAATGTTTCAGTGAGGGCATTTGTGTAATTACAGCCTTTCCAGATAGGCCAGCTGTGCTGCCAGCCTCAGCTCCGAGCACAGAGTTAGTGCGGGCACAGGAAGCTGAGTTCCAATGGGAAGGCTACGCAAAGCCCTGGCCCCAGGGAGGCCTCACTGGTCCTTCATTCAAGATGAGACCAAAGATGAGGAGCCCCTAGTGTCACTCTGGGCTCTGGGGCCCTGGAACAGCTTGGGATTGGCGCTAAGACTTGGGGCTGGCAGTTTCCTGGAAAGGCCTCTGGGCGAGGACAGGGCCATTACACACACAGGGCAGGAGGCAGCAGGCTGGGTGCACAGAAGCTGCAGAAGGTTCTGGGTGGCAGCAGACCCAGGCAAGGAGCAGAGGCATTTCTACTCCTTGGGCCTCAGTTTTCTCATCTGTAGAGTGAGACACCTACTCTCCCTGTTAGATAAATGACTGTGCTGCTTCTGGGGAAAAGGTGTCACGGTAGGAGCTCTGAGGCACCCCCCCTAACCCTGCCTCCGCTAACTCTGTTTCCTTCCTCCCCAGCCCTGCTGGAGCCAACTGGAGCTGCTGGTCCATTGCATCCAGGAGAAAGATCCATGGACAGCTTGAGCCAGGAAACCACGGCAAGAGCAGCTCTGCACCCAGGAGTGGAGAGCAGAGAAGAAAATGACAGAAGACATCTTCAGCTTTGGTTTGGTGGGGGATAGCACACTCTGGTTCTCTAGTGCCCTTGTGGCTGGGCTGGCACAGGATCAGCCCAGGAGGAAGAATGAGGTTGACTCATGGACCCCAGTCCCTCACTCCTCTCAGGATCCTTGTCCTTTGCAGGGTGACTTAGTGGCCTCCCCCAACACACATATGCAGACACAAGCATGCACACAAGCACGCATGTGCACAGAGGCACGCACAATTCAAGACAGGTGGAGCACCCTTGGCCCCATCTTTTGGGCAGTCACGTGACCTGCTCCGGCCAATTGAAAGACTAAATGACAACGTGCCTGGTGTACCCTCGCCAGACTTGCCTCAGAACAGCTGCCATCCCCAAAGAACACGTGCGCTGCACACCGCCCTGCTACACTGCAAGGGCCATGTGGCCCGGACTAGCCACCCTGGCGATGTGGAGCCGGCCCCCAGGAAGGGGTGGCAGGCACAGAGGTGAACAGAGCCTCGACTTCAGCCCTCCAGGGGGCAGCACTGCTTCGATGCAATCTGTAGGATAGGAGGCTGGGCTGCTCGGTGTGGGAGAGACGCTTGCTGTCGTCTGCCTCTGTCTGGGAGACCAGGAAACATGGGTTGGCCAGAACCTTTCTCCACCCAGTCAGGCCTCTGACCACTCGGGAAGGAATCTGCTGTAAAGCAAGATCTCACCCGAGCCCATGGCACATGTGCTGTCCTCTTCTAGGCTGGATGACATGCTCTTGGGTAACCCAGTAGAATAGCTCTAGGTGCCAGGGGAGAGGCAAGGCAACAGGGGGGTCAGGGGTGGGTTTGGGAGCAGCCCCAGGCTGGAGTTCTCACTCTGCAACCTGTTGGCCAGTGACCACTGCAAACCTCCCAGTTTCTCCATCTGGGAAATGGGATGGTGATGGGGAGCGGGGTGAGCCACGGGGCTCTGACAGCCGGTGTGCGCTGCTCAGAGAGCGGCCGACTGTGGCCACTTTGCCAGAAGGCCCGGGAGGCAGCTCTTGTATGTTGAGTTCCAGGGTCTCCAGGTTTTGGGGGGGTGGTCCTTGGATTGCTACAGCAATGCCTGCTTTCCTGGGTCCTTAGGTCTCCAGGGTCCTCAGATCTTGGGGTCCTTGGATTGCAACTCCTGCTCTCCTGGCTGCCTCTCTCTCTTCTTTGAGAAGGCTTCTCCTCCTTCCTGTTTTCTCAGCTAACTTTTATAAACACGACCAGGCATGCATGCCCAGGAAGGACCCTGCAGTTCATGGTGTCATTGGTGGCTCCTCTGGGTCTCTCTTCTGTGGCTGTGTCTAAATTCAAGATCACCCTGGAAACTCAGTGCCTCTAAAGGTGGGTCCCTAGGTCACCGAGGTCTTTAGATAGATGACTCTGTGAGCAATACCTAAGCCATATGTCAAAGACCCAGCTCTGGTACCAGCGGGGAGGGGCGGGGCATGGAGGGCATTGTGGAGGCCAGTGATGGTGACACTATATCCCCCACGCTGACTCACCCCTGCTCACTGACGCTCACCCCCAGGCACACGGGCCGTGACACTTAGGGACAGGGGCTGTGGGACGCAGGGAGGAAGCCGGTGCTGTCTGGGGCTGAGATTTAAACTCCTACTTAATGAGCTGAAGTCCTTAACTGACACGGTGTCTCAAATGCGGGGACTTCCCCCGGCAAAGTCCTGAAGCATCTGCTGCCACAGCCTCGTGGCCAAAGCCTGGAGAAGCCACCGTGCAGATGGTGCACTTGGCTTCCCGGAGACAGGAAGAGGCGTGGCCTCTGGGAGCCACAGGCGGCGGAAGGGAGACTGCGCCACACGCAGTCCCCTCTCCACTCCTCCAGGGTGAGCAGCTGCCCACGCGGGGTCAGCTGTGCCAGGGTCGGGGGACGGTGCAAAGGGCCTCCCCTTGGCAAGGATGACTGAGGGCAGGGCAGCATCTGGAGGTGGACCTGGCTCACCCATGTCCCCATGAGCACCCCCTGCACCTTGCCCAGATTGGAGGGAGAGCAGTGCAAATGGAATCAGAGACCAAGGGCACAGGCTGGATACTGTTTTCTTTCTTTCTTTTTTTTTTTTTTAAGACAGAACCTCAAAACTTCCGAGGTCTGAGCCAGAGGATGGGGGCGGGGGGGAAGCTGACACTAAACGGGAAGACACTGCGTGGCTCTGACCATGGCGGGAGCATCTGGACCTGACCACAGAGCCCAGGCTCAGCCCACTGAATGGAGTATTTGATAACACATCTCACCAGTGCTTCATTAAACATTTTCTAGAAAGATCACAGACCAACAGTATCAACCAAACCTTTTCAAAGCAACATTCGAATGAATGCTGGTTTCCTAACAACAGATGACAAACCAATCCTGCATGGACCTGGGGCTCTGGGACAGTTCATGTTCACAGCTGAGGTGTATTTCACTAAAAAACAGACTATAGCCAAAATGTCCCAGCGTTTCCAACATGATGTCTGACACGACAAACACCCACCCAGACACACAGGCCCGTCCAGGCACTGTCCCCTGGCCTGGCCTCCCAGGGGCTGTGGACAGAGATGTCTGCTGGGGGGGGGGTGGCCAGAGCCCCAGCTGCTGTCCCTCCTTGGACCGTGGCTGGGGGCTCAGCATGAGTATCCCAGGGAAGGTCACTTAGCCTTGCCCTCTTTTTATCTTTTGGTACCGGGGATTGAACTCACAACCTCACGCTTGCCAGGGAGGTGCTTGTGCCACTGAGCTCAATCCCCAGCCCTAGCCTTGCCCTCTGCAGCATCTATGATTTGCATTAGGAGTGAAAAGCCACCTCTGCACCGAGACTTCTAGCTTCCTGCCCCTTCCCTCCGAAGACCTCCTCCGAGGGCCAGGTGTACTCGGTGGGGGGCCCTGCCTCTTTGCCATGGCTCCCCGCTCCCTGCAGGGTTCACCAGGCACCCCTACCCTGGCGCTGCACAGGTGGTAGGAGCTGCAGGACTCAGGATGAGCTGTGGGATCCATACCCCAGGCCCCATCTGAGCCCTTCCCTGCTCCGGAAGCACCAGTGCTCAGGCTACAGTGCTCCTCCCTGCAGTCAGTCACTCCACACACATGCTGTGCATGCTGTGCCCTCCACCGACCACAGGGAAGCTCAGGCCTCCCCCCTGCCCTTCCCTATGTTGACTACACCCTGCCCCGAGTGCCCCTGGGGGAAGTGAAGGAGATCCACCCGCCTGTGGTGAGGAGGGAGGGAGGAAACCACCCTCACCAGGGCAGCGCAGGGCTGGTGGGGTTGAAAGGCAGAGGGGAAGGGCTTCGGGGGCCTGCCGCCTCCCAGCTGTGCTTGGCTCTGGGGACAGACCGCCACTCTCGCTGCCTGGACCGGAGCCCCGGCGCCTTTTGCTGAGACAGGCAGCACAGATGGCCGCGCCTCTCTTGGGGCCTCCCAGGATGCTCGGCAGCTGCTGAGCCCCACCACCGCCTGGGGAGGGACAGGGCACTCAGGGGCTCTCGGTCTCCCTCTCCCCCCAGGGAAAGAAAGCAGGAGGCATGGAGAACGGCTGGGTGCAGGGCCACCGTGTGCCATGCATGTGTGTGTGAGAGAGAGACAGAGAAAAAGACAGAGAGAGAGAGACAGAGAGACAGAAAGAGACAGACAGAGTCCCGGTCAGTTGCACAGGAAGCTACATGGGGCCACAAGGGGCCTGGGCTGGCAGGTACTGTCTGGCTCCAGGCTGTGGCTGTGGACACAAACCCAGGACCCTCGGGAGCACCCAGCCCTGCTTGGGAAGCCAGGCTGCTCACCCACCGGGCACAAGGTCCACCCCAGGCCTCACCACCCCGGAGACCCTAGGTACCTGCTCCTGGGTCAGAACGGCAGCCGAGACCATGTTCCCGGAGTCCCCGGTGGGGGGTAACGTCACCCCCTGGCTGCACAGCAAGCCTCCCCGCCTGAGGCCCAACAGGAAGTCAGTGTGGTGCTGCCAGGGCCCTGTGGGGGAGCCAGGCACCCCAGGGCCTGTGGGGTGCTGGGTGTGGCCTCTGGTTCTGAGGCTGTGACTCAGGCGGGAAGGCCCTGACACCCCAGGCTCTCAGACAGGAGGTGGGGGGCAGGGAGACAGTGCAGGAGAGGGAAGCACCTGCCAGTTCTGCCTTCCTGCTGGGGGCCTCCGAGAGGCAGGGGCCCCCCTGAGGCTGGGGAGCCCCATTTGAGAGACGGGGGAGGGAGCAGGGCTTCCCTGGGACACCCAGCTCCTCCTGCATGGTGACACCTGTGCAGTACTGAGGCGCAGGCTTCTGCACCTCTAGATGGAAGCGCTGCGAGGGGTGGCAGTCCACCAGCTCAGCCTCTATGCCTTCGGCTGGGGTGCACTGAGGGGTCCCTCTGCAGGATCCAGATGTGGACAGGACGATGGGGCCAGGAAAGAGGAGAAAGAAAGGGACAGAAGCCATTCAGGTGTGTGGCAAGAAAGCAGAGACCCCGAGACAGAGAGGGAGACGAGAGCGGGAGGAAAGGCTGGAGGGGAGCGCGGGGGCCGGGGGGCCGGTCTCGTTGAGC
The DNA here is from genome assembly GCA_004027455.1 of Hydrochoerus hydrochaeris. NCBI lineage: Eukaryota > Metazoa > Chordata > Mammalia > Rodentia > Hydrochaeridae > Hydrochoerus > Hydrochoerus hydrochaeris. The sequence continues at coordinate 186,155 of PVLA01003675.1, read as the reverse complement.
CCAGTCTAGGCCACCCTACCCCTTGGCACAACGACACTTTATGGAAAACTGAGGACCTGATGTAAACTAACAGCCAAGGCCACTGCGAGTCAGAGCTCTGGCACTGAGCGCTCCTCTGAGACCTTTTAACTTCCTGTTTAAATTTTGAGACAGCGTTTCCCTAAGCTGCCCAAGTGGCACTTGTGAGCTTCCTGCCTCGGCCTCCCTCACTTGTGATCTTCCCGCCTCAGCCTCCCTTGGGGCTGGGCTTCCAGGTGTCGGTCAGTGTGCCTGGCTGGAGGTGGACACTCACCCACCCGCGGCTCTGTGCTCTAGGCGCAGCAGGCCGGCCTCCAGCCTCCGCTCCACGCTGGGCCCTCAGAAGGGATCGCAGTGCTTCCACCATCTGCTGACTCTTGGGTAAAAGTCACTTAGAGCCGGGAGGGCAGGTGGCTGTCCCACTCAGGGACACCGTGCTGCTCGTCACATATCTGACAAGAGGCCGAAGTACTCGGCGGACCACACAACGCGGCTAGAACCTGGGCCAGGCCTCGGGCAGACGTTTCTCCAGACGGTACAGAGGTGGGGCAGTGGCGGGTCCACACTGCACCGAGACACCACTTGGAGCCTCAGGAAGCCCAGAGAACCCGTGCCAGCGGGACATGGAGAGCCGCAGTGGGCGTAGAAAACAGCGCCCAGGCCCCTCTGGAACGTGACAGTGACGGCGGGGTGCAACAGTACACGGTTGTAATCCCAGCACTCAGGAAGCTGAGGCAGGAGGATCAGCTTGAGCTTGAGGCCAGATTGGGCTATGTGGTGAGTTCGAGGCCAGCCTGAACTGCGTAGCGAGACGCTGTCTCCCAAACGAAACCGACAAAAGGAAAACATAAAGGTGGATCTGCCACATGACCCTGCAAGGTCACTTTCAGCTGTGAGCCCCGGAGAGCTGAACACGGTGGCCCACAGCACTCACAGTGGTGCTACATGACCTAAAAAGCCAACGGTCTGTGTCCATGGGTAGATGAGCAACGGCTGAGTGAACAGACCAGCTGCAGCATATCCACACAGCGGAGTATTACTCACTCATAAAAAGCAGGGCGGGACCTTGCGGCGCCTGCTACCGCATGGACGAGCCTTGGGCAATTAGGCTACATGGTCTACGCCAGTCACAGAAAGATAAACACAGCACAGCTCCACTTCCAGGAGGTAATCGGGGCGCCAGTGGAATGGGGGTGCTGGGGCGGGCTGTGGGCAAGCGTTTGGTGGGGATGGAGCTGTAGTTCTACAAGATGAGAGGGGTGGTGGGGAGCCCTCCCTGTGGTGCTCCTGGCTTCCGGCTACATTTACGTAGCAAGCGATTGCACAGCACGTTTGCTTTGATGTAACTTGGGTCCCCTTGAGCCAGCTCTGTGATGGGGGCACGTGCCCCATGAGCCACCAGGGGGAAGAGGCTCACACAGCCCGGACCCTCTGGGGCTGAGGTGCAGGGAGCTGGGGCTGGGGCTCTGGAGCACTCTCGGTCCCTCTGCTCAGTCCCAGCGCTGCTGTAACCCAGCGTCTCCAGCACCGGGCAGCTCCAGGGAAGGCCAGCTGGTGGGACCACAAAGGGCCTCTGCATGCAGACGTAAGATGCGCTGCCTTGCAACTCCTACTGTGGGACCCTGGAGACCAGGAGCTGACCGAGCCGCTCTGCGGGGTGTGACAGGCTGTGAGCACCTGAGGGCACTGGGCTTTGTTTCCCCCCTTCCCGCACCCCCATCCTCCTCCGGGTTTCTGCCCCGGGGCTGACGTGCTCCTCTCTTGATGCCATGCAGTGTCTCCCCGTGGCTGTCACACTGGCTCCTGTGGGCAGCCTTGGTCACTGTGTGAGGACACTGAGGCCGAGGTCAGCCTGCTGGGTGGACAGCACTTCCTACTGCCCCTGCCTGAATCATCCAGAGCTGGCCCCTCTAGAGCTGTCTCCTGAGAAGGCAGGTGCACCCGGAACCCAGGGCTACTTGACAGGGTGGCTGTCTCAAGGTGAGTGAAGCCAGGAGGTCTCAGGCAGTGGACAGTGGTCAGCAAACTGCTGGGGCTCAGGGGCCAAACCCAGCCTATCTTCTGCAGCCCCTGAGCCAAAGGGCGGTCTTTACATTATTGAACCGGTGGAAGAAAAAAGCCAAAAGGAGGAAATCTCAACATCCATAAATGAAATTTTGATGGCACGCAGTCACGATGGCCACCACAAAACCCCAGAGATGGTGGTTCCTAGAGGGACTACGTGGTTGGGCAGCCAGAAGTGCAGGATCAAGGTGCCATGAACTCAGTTCTGGGCGAGGCTTCTCTCCTTGGTGTGTAGACGGCTTCCTGCCTGCTAGGTCCTCACGTGGCAGAGAAAGAGCCCTGGTCTTCCTCACAAAGACACAACTCCCCTTGTGGGGCTCTGCCTGCAGCAAGCAGCTCATCTAATCCCTACAGAATCGCAAAAGTCCCACCTCTCAGCGCCACAGCACAGGAGGATAGGGCAGTAGACACAGGCATACAAGCCACTGCCTGTGTTGCTTTCATGCTATGGGGATGAGGGAGAGTCCAGAGGCTACTTGCCTTACCATGGGGCTACGTCCCCAGGTATCCAGCATGGTCTAAGAGGTCATGAGTGGATGGCACAATAGACTCTCAGCTCGACCTATCGTATGGATGGAAACCGTATCCCAGGCCTCTGGAGATCGAGGCCTGCGCTGCCCACGAGCCCAGGACAATTATTCCCGGGTCTCCTGTGAAGGGCACAGCTCCTCCCCACCTAGTGCCCCACGTCCACATCCAGGTACCCCAGCGCCTAGCTGTGCGTCACACGCACCCTGGCTGAGTCACACCCCTGCTCCCCCGCACCCCACCTCCCCGCCATGCACCCCTCTGTTTTCTGGACCCGATTCCAGGGCTGTACCTCTGTGTTTCAAGGAGGCAGGGCCACCCATCTCCACGCATGTTCTCGGTCAGGGGGTTTTCACTCATCCTGTGTGCTGGGCTGAGTCTCCCGTGGCTTGCTGTCTTGCCGGCCAGCTTGGGGATGCTCTAGTTTTTTCTTTCGAGATCACAGCCTCCTCTCTGGGGATTTGGCACGCTAATCCACTCTAATAACTCATACCCAGAAGGCAGACCATTTCAGCAGGCTTGATGGGCAGTGAGTGGCCCAGCCCCACTCAGAAACTTGCTCTGGAGGAGGAAGGTGAGCGCCTGAGGTGCCATCCCCTGGAGCTGGCGTCTGCCCAAAGAGCACGCATGGCAGAGCCAGAATGCATGGTGCTGGTGTGTGCTCAGCAGTGTCCCACTGATACTCTATGCAAAATCTCCAAATACTCGACAGTCCACATAAAAAGTCTGCATCTAATTCTGTACCAGACTCTGTGTCTATCGAAGAATCTCACTGAGGGCTCCAGGCCGGATGGGATGCCACAGCCGGAGGTCTGAAATAGCTCCACCGTGAGTCATGGAAGCCGAGGGAAAGGGACTCCTAAGAGCAAGGTCCTGTTTGGGGCCTGTCCCTTCCTCTCAGATGTCTGGAGAACACATCAGGGCCAGTGGCCCAGCAGAAGCCTGCTGGGGTCCTGGGCATCTGTCACTCTGACAGCAGGTGGCAGGTGGGTGCTTATGGCAGGTGGCACTGTCTCCCTGCCTGGTGGCTGCACAGCAGAGCACTGACTTGGTGTCCTGGTTAGAAGAGGTTCTTTGCCAAAGAGAGACCAAATCACTCAGTGTGTCTTTATTTCCTGCAAACAACTTAGTTCTAAAGCTGTGAATCAATACTGGCATACGAAAAATGCCACCACACAAGACGCCCAGCAACAGGAGCTGTGGGTGGGCAGGATGCTTCCCCAGAATGCCCAACCACAGGACCAAGGCCCAGCAGGCCCAGCAGAGCCCGAACGTTTTAGTCAAACCAGGGTGCAAACGCAGCCAGACACCACCCGTAGATGTGAGGATGAGGCTGTGTTCCAATAAAACTTGATTTACAAAAACAAGTGGTGGGCCAGATTTGGCCCCCGGGCCAACCCTGATCTATCGCATAAAAAAGTCACACCCACCATAATGAAATTAGGATGTCCGTGACACTTGCTCTCATGTAGCTGCCTCTACTCATGCCCAAGCCACACGCCTGTCCATCTGTGGGGAACCTCTAAGTCTGGAAGGGAAACCCTTCAATGGCAGAGAGGAACTGTCCTAGCCAGGTGACTCCCACACTGCTCACAGGGGTGATGGGGACCAGGAGTGAATGCCGGGGACCCTCCCTGGGAGCCCCGCGTGTCCCATGCCTCGCTTTGCTGTGCTGATAGTCCTGGTTTCTCATCAGAGGCTGGTCTATTTAATCTCTTCTGGAATAGGCACCACGAAGACATCTTCCAGCCGCTCTGTGACGCTGCTCGAGGCAGAGCTGGGGACAGCTGGCCGCGGCACCGCTGAAGCCGCACTATTTTGGGAGACTCTTTTTGCTTCATTTATTTTTGCTGTGAGTTGCTCATACAGACAGACTGTGAGTTCTTGCTCTCTCCTGTGCTGAATTAAGTGAGTGCAGGGTTTTTAAACCCTGCCTGTGCTGTCTCCTGACCAGTGCAGAGAGAGCCAAGTACCTGGAGAGCATCGGCCCAAGAGGGGCCGCCCGCCTCTCTGCCACAGCCTGCAGTGTGGTGTGCAGTGCCCCGGCCTTAGCAGGACAGGGATTTGCCTTTGTGGGCACAGAAAGTCAGTCCTGGGGGAAACCGGGTCTTCAGGGCCAAAGCCTGCACTGAGGTCAGACTGGCTGGCTGGGTCCAGGGATGCCCAGGAACGGTGGCTTAAGGGCTGTGGTTGGAGGAACTGAAGGGTGTCCCCCGCCAGGCCACCATACTGGGGCTGGTGTGGAGCCATCCCATGAGGCCTTGGGGAAGGGTTAGCACCTGCATCCCCCTTTTTTCTCCCCCTCTTCAGTATTGGGAATTAAACCCATAGGGCCTCTGCACTGAGCTATACTCCAAGCTCTTCAGAAAAACTGCATTTTTACATTTTGAAACAGAGGCTAAGTTGCCTAGATGAGACTCGAACTGGTGACCCTCCTGTCTCAGCCTCCCAGAGTGCTGGGATTGCAGGCGTGTGTCACCGCGCCTGGCTCATTCTTGCCCCAGTCCTACTCATTAGCCAGAGACGACAGTGTGGAAACTGAGGCTTGCAGACATGAGGTCTGTGTGTCTTGTACACCTGGTGAGCAGCAGTTCTGGGGGTCCCTCTGCTAAACCACAGTCCTGGGTGTCATCAGCAAAGCCCAGGGACAAACAGACGCAGCCAGGGGCCTCCCAGGAGTGAGCCGACGCCTCAGGAGACCGGCACCATCCAGGAGCTGGGCAGCTTGGCTCAGGTGGAGAAGGCAGAGGGGACCAGGGTGGATGATATGGACCATGGGGGCCTCAGGCCTGGCTAGAGTGCAGGTGGCCCTGGGTTCTCGAATACCTGCCTGCTGTCATCTCTCCAGACAGGGTAATTCCCGCATGGGGAGGCCGTGTCCTTAGGTGGAGAGGTCACTGAGGTCCTCTCTCTGGGCCCTTCCTCCTCTGTTGTGTCACAGGACCTTTGCAGGTACAGCTTCCTCTGCCTGGATGCCCCTGACCAACTATCACCTCCCTAGGGAGGCGGTCCCTGAGGGCTCTGTCCGTCACTTCACTGAGTCTTCCTGCGAGGACTGCTCACCCGATTGTCCTCCTCCCAAGGTCGAGCCCCAGAGGATGGCAGCGGGCTCCGTGCCATTCCCTGCTGAGCCCCTAGTGCAGGACAGGGCCTGGCACTCGGTGACCCCCTGCCTGCCTCTGCTGAGCGTGAGCGGCCTGACAGCCTGCTCCAGACAAGCGGCTCTTTGCTGACAGACAACACAGACTCTAGCATGAGGCCGAGGCCCAGCGCAGCAGAGGGAAGTGGAGCAGCGGGCGGCCGTGTTCCTGCTGCTTCCCCAGGAGCGGGTGTCCCGGGCCTCCACATCTCCTCTAGGCCTGAGAGTGCTCAGGGTACGGCGCAACTCCACAGTCTCCTGCCCGGTTACTGGCAACCCCTGGGCAATGCTGGCTCATGGAGTGGGCAGGTGGAGCCAGGCATCTCACCCATGCATAGGCACAGGTACATGTGTAAACACACACACGCACACCATCTCCACCACTACCATCTCCACCTCCACCTTATCACCTCTACCCCCTCCACCCCAGCACCACCATCTTCATCTCAACCATCATGTCCACCCCAACACCATCATTTCTACCCCATCATCACCATCTCCACCCCAGCACCACCAACTCCATCCGAACACATCTCCATCCCAATACCATCATGTCCACCTCAACACCACCATCTCTTCCCCAGCACCACCATCTACTCCCCAACACCACCATCTCCACCCCAACACTGTCGTCTCCATCCCAACACCACCATCTCCACCCCCAATACCAACACTTCTGCCCTGACCACCCCATCTCCATCTGTACCACCCGCACCATCTCTAACCCCTAACATCACCTTCTGCACCTCTATCTCCAACACCACTGTCTCCACCCCCACCCCCACTCTACCCTCTCCACCCCAGCACCACCGACTTCACCCCCAGCATCTCTACCTCCAACACCACCTCCTCCACCTCTACTACCTCCACCATCCCCATCCCCATCCCCACCTCTGATCTCTTCCCCTCCACTCTCATTCCAAGGCCACCTTTGCGTCTCCACACCCACCCTCCCCGCCTCTGCCATCCCAGGCCGGCTCCTCTTCCTTGAGCACTCCCCCTCCCAATGCTCCGCTCCCAGACTCTTCTCCAAGTGCCGCTCTGGCTTCAGCTCCCTCCTCTGGCTTGGATGAAGCATTTTGGCCGTGAAGCATTTGTTCAGAGATGGGGTTTGCGGAGATGACAAGACCATGGGGATGCTGACTTCATCAACGGATTAACCACTGATGAGCTGGCTGACAGGAGCAGTGTTCGCAGGAAGTGTGGGTGAGACCGGAAACAGTACATCCTGTCCCAGCCCCTCTCTCCCTTTGCCTCTTTTCCTGCCCTTTCTCTGTCCCTGGACGCCTGAGCTGAGCAGCTTTCCTCTGCCTGGGAGCCAGCTACAAGGTGACACCCCTGAAACCACGAACCAGTGGAACCCTTTCCTGCTTTAATGCAGAGCTGACCAACACAGTGCCCAGGGGCCCACGGCCGCACCTTCTGCCCACCCCTCTTCCTGGACGCTCCTCCTCATACCCACCACTTGCCTCGAGAGCTCCTGCCTGGACCACAGCTGTCCACCTGCCACAAGGGCCCTGCACACCCTGCCTTTCTCAAAGCTCTTGGCAGCGCCCTCCCTCCACAGCCTGCTCCCATACCTCTCCCCTGCTGCACCCCTGCCTGCCTCTGTCCCCGCCCACCTGGCCTTGGGGACACCTGTCTGCCTCTCCTGCACACCTGGCCTCTAGCATACCTGCAGGCCTCTCCTCCCTCCAGCTCCTCTGCCTATGGAAGCCTCACCCTCTCTCCTTTGCCAGCTTTGGGGTCCACTGTAGACACTGTGCCCCAGGTGAGTCACCCCACACTTCTTGAAGTGGTTACCGAGGGGTGGAGCTGCGCTTCCCCTCAGTAACTCAGGGCCATCTGTGCCAAAAGCACACAGCTCTAAGAAGCAAAGAGCCGGGCGGGTCCAACAGAGCTCACATCTCCAGGGTCCTCCTGCCGTGCTGTCCCAGACTCCCACGGTGACTGACTTTGAGGGAACACTTATGCAGCTTTCTGGCTCCAGTCTTCAGCACTCGAATGCGAGCCCAGCCCCTGAGCACCTTTATTCCCAGGGAAGCCTCTCTCCGCCCAGCCTGCCAGGGTGTGAAGGGCGGACCTGCCGCGTGCCATCTCCTCCTCCCCATGCCCTTGACGAGGTGGGTGACCTCCAACCCCTGGGTGAGCTGGAGATTGGCTGGAGCTGAGAGCGCAGGTGGCACACACCCGAATCTCAGCAAACAGCTGGTGGCTCATCCCAGGACCCTGACGGCAGGGTTTTCAGCGCGCCCTGCACACCTGGTTCTTGCCGAGGATGATATTTGCGTACTTTTTCCAGCTTCCTCCTATGGGTGACAGCAATGATCACCTGTAAATGACACCCTTTATTGCAGGGACTGCAAGTTTCATTTCCAAATACGTAATTCAAGGGGCTGGGGATTTAGCCCAGCGGCATAAGCACCTGCCTTGCAAGCACACGGTCGTGAGTTCAATCCCCAGTACCGATAAAACCAAACAAAACACAAATACGTAATTCAAGAAATAGGTGGACGTGACTGAAAGGAAAATGCAAACCGAGAAGGGCTGGTGGTGTGTGCGTATGGCCCGAGTCACAAGATGAAAGGCCAGGGAGCAAAGAGTGACACGCACTAGCCAGACACGGACGGGGAGAGACAGAGACAGAGACAAACAGGGAGCGAGAGGAAGCCTGGAGCCGTGGATGTTTTGGGGAACCCGAGGGCCTCATCACCTGGTTCCCAGAAACCCCAGGAGAAGACTAGGGGCCTCCGCAGTGGAACCTCAGGGCAGACAGTGGATTCCAGGTCACTTCGCAGTTCTTTTTTCTTTCAGTCTAAATTTATATCCCCTCTTGGGAAAGTGTCAGAGTTCCTCCAATTACAGGAAGTTGATCGAGAGAATCATGGAAGAGATCAGAACCTGTGGAGGACAGCGTGTTCGGGGACAGCCCGGTGGGGTCTCGCTCTAGGTGGGTTCTCGGCTGGGGGGTTCAACTGATTACACGTGTGCACGTGTACATGTGCGCAATCCCTAAGGACACACACATGCATGCGTATGTACATGGATGCACAAACATGTGCACATATACACGGGCCCAGTCTACCCATCCCATCAGCCAAGCTGCAGTGTTCGTCTACACAGAGACGCCCTGGGGAGGGTCTCACCTCTACTGGGAGTGGGGGTGCTGCAATCCCTAAGGACACACACATGCATGCATATGTACATGGATGCACAAACATGTGCACATATACACAGGCCCAGTCTACCCATCAGCCAAGCTGCGGTGTTCGTCTACACAGAGACGCCCTGGGGAGGGTCTCTCCTCTACTGGGAGTGGGGTGCTGCCATGGTGCCCAGATGATGCCAGCTTCTTCCTCATGATGGCAGCTGCTTACTCCTGGCTGATGTGTCCAGCTGGGCACTTTGCTGTGCTTGGCACTGAACAAGCTGACCCTCCTAGCTGATCCCCGGGGCCTTGTGCTCATCAGATCTTGCTCTGCTAGACCTTCAGGGAGACCTTAGCCATGATGTTGGAAGAAGCAAAGACCCAGGTTCCATTTGCAAAGCAGGAGTGGGACGCCTGGGAGGAATGTCGGCCAGGCAGTGTCCGAACATCTGCCTCGTCCTCTAGGGGCATCCAGAACACAGCTGCTAAGAAGCCCATCCCAGCCTCCCCCAGGTCTGCAGCACGCATCTGCCCCCTCCAGGGGGAGGGGCAGGCTGGCACCCTGCAGATAGGGCGCACCTCGAGAATCTCGCCTGCCGCAGTGGGATGCCGTGTCCGGTCTCAGCTGTGTCCTGTCTCTGCGCACGTGGTCCTCCTGCTGCCTGGCTGGGCTGCTGAGTTCCCTGGACCCGGAAGGGCCAGGCTCCCATGCCCCTGAGCAGGAGGGGACTGAGGAGACCCCACTCCTAGTCCTGGGGCTGAGTGCTCAGCTCTGGCTCTGAGTCCAGGGTTGGCTTCAGTGAGTCACAATCCAAGGGGGGCCCTGCTCTATACTCTTCCATGTCCACCGTCCCCCTGGCCTCGGTCACCATGTACCGCACACAGGACAGGAATGCAAGCCACAGAAGCTTCTGAAGGGGAGCCAGGGCTGGGGATGGCAATCAGCATGGGAAACCTGCCTTTGTGGGTTGAAATGTGTCCCCTGGGGGAGACGTCTGGCCCTGACCCCTGGTGCCTGCAAATGTGACCTTACTTGGCAAAGGGTTTTTGCAGACGTAAGAATACTGCAGTTCGATCACCTCAGTTAAAGTGGCTTTCCCTCAAATGGTCCTTGTAAGAAGAGGTGGCATAGACAGAAAGCACAGGGGGTGATGGAGGTTGAGATGGAGGTGGTGTGTCTACAAGCCAAGGGACACAGGGAGTGTGGCCACCACTAGAAGCTGGACAGCCCAGAGTCCCTCGAAGGCACCAGCCCTGCCCACACCTTCTTTGGAGTTTCAGCTTCCTGGACTGTGAGAGAATAAGTAGGGCTGTTTGGAGCCCTGACGTTTGTGGTTCTAGGAAATGAATGCAGTAGTGGTGTCCCTTTCTCCTTGGGGGACAGTCTCAAGCCCCCCCAGCAGATGACTGAAACTGTGGATAGCACAGAACCCCACGCATGCGATGCATTCCCCTACCCATATGTTCCTCTGGCAAAGTTATTTACAAATTACATATGACAAGAGTAGCAACCCGTCATAGAATTGAGCAATCCACTTACTAATGTACATCCATCTTTCTTTCTTTCTTTCTTTTTCTTTCTTTTTCTTTCTTTCCTGTCTTTTTGAGACAGGGTCTCGCTGCGCAGTTCAGGCTGGACTTGGGCTCACTTTGTAGCCCAGGCTGGTCTTGAACTTGCAAATGATCCTCCTGCCTCAGCCTCCCAAATGCTGGGATTACAGGAGCGTGCCACCACGCCCAGCTATCATAGAAATCCCTGACAACACATGGATTGTTTATTTCTGCTAATTTCCACTTAGTATTTTCAGGCAGCCATGGCAGATGGAGAGAAAGAGGGACCGAGGGACAGGAGGCCGGGGCTGGGGGAGGACCACACGCTGTCCCAGTCCTCTTACTGTCACTGGCTGTGTGAAGGCCAAAGGCTGCTTTCTTCTGGTGCAAGTGGCCATTCCTGGGGGTCACAGCTCGGGGAGGATCGTAAGACCTTCCCCAGTACCCCTTGCATTCACATGAGTCCCAAGCACTGAGGCCCCTCCCTAGTCTCCAGGGGACAGTGAGAATAAATAATGAACGGTTTAAAAGAGGATTACTGTGGTCCCAGTGCCACGTGATGGAGACATGAAAGATTAATAACTTGTCCACACAGCGCTGCACCAGCCATTTGAAAGCCAGCTTTACTCTGCCACATCGAGAAAGCCTCTGATGAGTAGAAGGGTCTCCGGAAGGAAACCGTCGGGCACCGCGCCTCTGCCATCATGTAATTAACAGGAAAAGACACTTTTAAATGAAAACACTCAGGGCTGGTGAGGCTGCGACACGGAGCAGGGTGGTTCGGGGGCACGCGGTACAGTGTTTGGGGGAGCACAGGTCTGCGGCCTGACATGCAGAAATCCCAGTTATATAACCTCCCCCAGGCCAGTTGAGACACAAAGTAACATGGCTGGAAGAGCAAAAGATGAGAAAGGGCTGGGTGGGTGACAGAGGTCCTTGTGCACATGGTGGGGTGGAGAAGGGCAGGGTGCCAAGTGTGTCTGCAGAGACGGCAGGCTAGGGGGCCCCACCTGCGACCCCATACTGTCCCCCACCCCGCCTCCTTCCTGGTTTAGCATCCGTCTGTGTGGAGCATGGGATGGGACATTCCATGGCTCAGCCTGCAGCCAACAGTGGGGACAAGCAGGGCCTTCCTGCCCTCTCTCACTCCACGGCCAGTGAGCCCCCACCTTGCTAAGGGGGCAGTGTAGGTCACCTTGGTCACACTCTCACTCTGCCTTGTACTAGACTCGGGACCACAGGCAGGTACAGGACTCGAAGTCCCTGAGAAGCAGAGGCAGCGGGTGGCAGGTGTGGTGGTACCCGCCTGTAGTCCCAGCCCCTGGGGGAGGGAGTGTTAGGGCGGGAGGATGCTGAGGTTAAGGTCAGCCTGGGCCATAAAGAGAGTTCAATGCTGGCCCGGATGACATAGCAAAACCTTGTAAAAAGCCAGGCACGGGCAAAGGTCTGTAATCCCAGCGTCCTGAGAGGCTAAGCAGGAAGATGGCCACCCTGGGTCAGTGAATGACTTAGTGAGACCCTGTCTCAAAATAAAAAAAAATAAAATAAGCTGGGGATATAGCTCAGTGCAAATGCCCTGGGTTCAACTCCCAGCACTCGAAAAAGTAATTGCATGTAAATGATCACACAGGGGGCCTAACAGAGGACAAACCCACAAAAGCCAACTGCCAATATAAATGGCGACAGTGACAGCAGTCATTGTTACTGTCCTCAGCAACTCCCAGAGTCAAATGCAGTGCACGACCCCACTCCCTGCAGTGGGGCTAGCACTGAGCATTCCAGCCCCTCTGCCTGGAGGTCCTGGGCTCCCGGGACTTTGGCCTTCTTTGCCTGCCACCGCTGGGGCATCCTACCTCAGTCTGGATGCTCTGGGTTGCACTGCAGTTCCAAGGAATTACCTCGGAGGAATTAAGCGCTTCCCTGGAAAGACAGGAGCAGTACTCGCCTTGGGCTGGCAGTGGTTACAGCTGAGGCTGACACAGGGCAGGCTGAAGGCTGGGAGGTGAAGCCTGCATGGCTAGATGCCAGGTGATGGTCCCTACGATGCCAGCTGCAGGACATCTGGGCTCCTTCTGTTCTGGGAGTTCAGCTCGGTCCCCAGAGTGCATGCCTGGCTTGCGGGGTGGCGCCTTCTCTGCACTGTCCTCTGCAGTCCCAGCACAGCAGACACAGGCCTCCTGGAGGCCGAGCCCAGGCCATCTGCCCGCACCGAGGGGTGTGTCTGATCCCGAGGGCTGGCAGTACTGGAGGGGATGCGCACTGGGGGTTTCTGTGCGGAGGCTCCCTTCTCTGATTGCCCTCATTCTGGGCTCAGTGGAAGGAGGGGGTGTGGAGACAGCAGGCCCCATCCTCATGGGGCCCAAGGTCTGGGAGAGGCTGGGAATTGGCAGAAATGATCACTGTGGAGAGGGCAGTTTAGAGACCTGCAGGATGCTGTTGAGGGGCTCGGTCAGAGGGCTGTAAGTGACCCCCGCTGCATCAGCAGATATTGGGGGGGCCCTTCCCCAGCCTCAGTTTCCCTCTTCCTCGAAGGAGGAGGCATGGCTGCATCACTTAGCTGAGGGGCCCATGGGACTCTCCCAAGGCTGCTGGCTGCAGAGCCCAACACCCAGCCCCACATCACCCCAGAGCAAAGTTAGCTGGATTTGAGTCTGCGTTAGACACCAGGGAGCCCGCTGGTTGTGGGGATGGAAATTCTCCTGCTCCCTTCAGGGACTGAGGGTAAGCTCCCAGGTCAAGGGCTCCCCGATTGTCCCCCACTGGTCCCCAGACATCCACATGGACTTGGGGGCCTGCCAGGACCCACATATGGCCCAGCAGGAGGCTGGGACACTCCAACAGCTCATGTTGCCATGGTTACCAGCTGCCGGAGGGTGGGGAGGACCCTCTGCTCAGGCCTTCCCAGCAGTACCAGGGGGCTTTGCCAGAACTCTCAGGCTGTGAGTGAGACAAGAGGTGGGCACCCAGCCACACACAGGGCTGTGGGTGCGCATGTGCATGCAATTTTGGAGATGATGGTGTTGTGGGTGGCTCAGGGGTCCCCCAGAATAGTGTGTGGGCAGGGTTTACAGGCCCAATGTGGGGGGGACCTGGTCAGCTTCCCTCCCCGCCTGCTGGGGAGTGACTCAGCTCAGCCACAGAGGAAGCTGGACACCTCCCAAGGATGTCCAGGGTGCTGGGAGCGGTGGTGCATGCCTACAATCCCAAGCACTCTGAAGGCTGAGACAGGAGGATTGTAGCAAGTTGAAGGCAGCCTGGACCTCGTCTCCAAAAACAGAAAAAATAAAGTTCAGGGCCCAAGACCCTTCTTTCTCAGCTGCAGACACCTGTCATAGCCCACAGAGGATCTTGCTGCTCTGGACTATATGTCCCCTCCCTCCCTGCCACTGACCCTGAGGGCAGTGGCCTCATCTTTCTGATTCCAGGGTCCATGAGGACAGATGCCCCCAGCCTTCGGATTTGTCATCTGCAGCAGAGGGACAGAGTTCACTTTCTCTGGGAGCTGGCACACAGGCTCCTAGTGGCTTCGCCCAAACCCATCTTCAGGGACGAGAAGAAAGTGTGGAAGCATCCCCAGGTGCCTGGCGCAGGTCTCTGAGGTCCCCTGAGTGCCTCGCTGCCTCTGCACGAGCAGGATGTAAACAGGGAGGTGTCCTGGCTCCAGTGGGGAGCAGCGCGCACCTGTGTCCCCACGGAAAGGGCAAGGAGTTAGGATCTGCAATTTTAGCTCCAGGCTCCCTGCGTCCTTTGCAGGAGGAAGAAGGGGACGAGATGGCTGTGGGCCTTCTGTCTGTGACACCTGAACGTCTCGTCTGGGGCAGCTAAAAATAGCATCTACTCACTGCCAGGGAAAGTTAATACGCTCCAGGGGGTCGAGAGCAACAAGGAGCTGGGGTGGGAGGGAAGTGGGGGACACGCAGGATGCACTTAGACGGACGGAGCACCGCCACGGTGCAGATGGGACAGAGAGGTGACAGATGCGTCTTGTCAGGTACACAGAGACAAAGGCCTGCTCCTCTACTGCACAGAAGCAAAGGGCTTTGTGGGCCAAGGCCCCGAATACACCACATTTCAAAGGGCTGGGAAACGGAACCACACAGCCTCTTGCTAAACACTGCGCAAGTTCGGGGTCAGCGCATGCACGCACGCACGCACGGTTTTAGTTCAAAGCTGGGGCTGCTCCAGCGAGACAGGGTTGGGGGGTCTCTGCGTTTCCGAGGTGAAGCTCTTCTCACCAGGGCCTTCCAACGTTAGCAGTGTTTCCTGACTGCAGCTTCAAGGAGGGGGAGAAGGAAAGCAGCTCCCAGCAGGAAGGACCACTCCCAAGTGGTCCTCGGCGTGGTCCCGGTCCCCAGGGGTTGCGAAGGACTCACCCAGCTGCACGGGGACCCTCCGGGTTGTCCTGGGGCCTGCAGGCCTGAGGAGTGCACAATGGCTTGGCCCTTCTGGAGCTCCCCCAAACTCTCTGTGATCACGATGTGGAGCCACTGGAGGCTGCCAAGTCCCCAAAACGGCCCCCAATGTCAGAAGAGGGATGCATGGCAGAATCTGCTAAAGGGCAGGCGGGACAGGGCCCCGCTGCTGGGCTGGGGACCACCGTGGACTTTCTCTGTGGCCTGCTACCCCTGGAACATAATCTGCCGCCCCTCACTTGCTGCAGGACTGTTGAGTGAAGCCAGGAGTCTTCCAGGCTTGTTTGTTTTATTTTACTTTGAGACGCGGTGTGGTTAAAGTTGCCCAGGCTGGCCTGGCTTTGTACTTGTGATTCTCCTGCCTTGGCTACGCCAGTAGCCGGGATGACTGGTGTGCTCCCTCTTTCCTTTTCTTTACTTGTCAAAATCCTCACGAGTCACGCAGGCAGCTGAGAGTGGCTTTGGATCCTGGCTCTTTGGTGTCCTGGCTCGGGGACCTCCACTTAAGAAAGCTGCCCTGAGCTTCAGTTCTTGGAAGGAGTGAGGAGCTGACACCGAGTAGGAAGCAGGCGGTCATCTGTGGGGGATTCCGCTCCTTGCTACTTGCACAGCACAGTGCTCTGCCGGGCCAGGGGTAACCCTTGGCCTTCCGTCTTGACCTCCATCTCCCCTAAGTCCCGCACCTGCAGCCTTTCCTCTGGTGTCTTCCACTCCTTACTCTTGTCCCTATTGCCCAGGTGGCCTTGTCCACAGCCAGCAGTCACTAGTGATCAGCCGTCACCCCAGGTCCCACCACGTACTCTCCAGCCCTGCCTTCTTGAGGCCCATAGACACAGCCAGCAAGGCCTGGCCCAGAGAGGTGCTTCTGGTCTGGGAGCCCTTGCGCTGCCCTGCTTCCTTATGGGAAGAGTTGGGAGCCTCCTGGGCTCCCCGCTCTGCTCCTGGTCCTCCCTCTGTGTCCTTGTCTCTTCCCCCTGCCTGTCACAGTCCTGTCTGTCTTCCAGGTCTACAAACACCCCTACTCCTCTGCTAAGTTTCTCTGCAGTGACTGCATGCCTTTCCTGACTCTGTCTCGGGGCTACAGCTGGGTGGCCTTCAAATGTCTGCCACAAAGGCCTTTACTCCTCACTGACATTTGCAGGTTTTAAACGACGTTGTAGACTTAAGTTTATTTTCTACTGGAATGGCTTCCATCACAATCTCCCTGTCCAGCATCTTGCTACTGCATCTAGAAGGGACAGGAAGGATATGACTTCTGGAAGCCACTGTGCCCACTGAGTCCAGGCTGGGGGTGACTCTGGGGGTCCCCTCTGGTCTCTCCCCATGCAAATGATTGGCAGGGTTCTGCCAGGCCCATCCCAGGCCCCGTGAGTAGACTCCTGGACCAACTCAGGAAACCTTAGCCGCTGAGCTCTATTTTGGGGGGACTTGGCTGGGATCTGTGAAGGTACTGGCTGGGGTCGGACTCTGTCCAGAAGGACAGTGCTGCGCTGCCATTCTAGGTAAAGGGTGGTCAAGGAACAAAGTTACTTGGCTGCCACAGGCTGGTGACAAGACCTGTGGACAAGACTTGTGACCCACAGCACCCAGGAAGTGGCTCTTCCATGGGGAAAATGTCTCTGAGGCAGACGGCTGCTGGCTTTTCTAGAATCTGGTGTGGCGATCTGGGAAGAACTGTGCATGTGGGGCTACAGTTCTAAGGTGCCCCCATGGTGCATGGGTGGAAGCTGAATTCCCTGATGCCTATGTGGGTGGCTGCCGGAGAAGAAGGATTTTGGGGAGGTGCCCAGGATTCCGTGAGGTTATGAGGGTCAGTATTCTTGGATAGACGGGTGGGTTTATAAAGTGACACACACTTGTGCAGTCTGGTCATCAGACATCTTATGCCGTGCTGTGACCCAAATGGCCAGCATGGTGTTCTGGACCTCTCAGCCTCAAGAACTGTCAGCCAAACAAACTCTTCTCTATAAAAGGCTCAGTCTTGGGTATCTTGTTACAGCAACAATTCAGCAGCTGAGTTCCAACCACTCAGCAATGTCATGGTGAGGAGAATCCTTCCAACAGGGGGAAGGGAGTTTCGTGCAGCAAGTGGGAAACGAGGGAATGGTCCCCACCTTTTCTCTGCAATTGCCCCCTCTCCCAATCCTCATCTTCAAGTGCCCATGGGCAGGAAAGAGAAAGGCTGGGTGACCCGGCAGGCAGCAGGGGTGGAGGTGTGACACTCTGTGACAAGTGACACACACAACCCCACACAGCGCACTCCCGGGTCTCTGGGGCTAAGCACTCAGCAGAGCAGGGCTGGGGACTCTTGAGCACCCCATCCAGCAGGGGTAAGACTTAGAAACCTGGAAATGCTCATGGAACTGGGAAGGGGAAGGCGGCCAGGATGTGGTGAAGGAATTGGGGACCTGGCACCTGCTCAGGGCCACACAGTGAGCAGAGCACCAAGTGTGGAGGGTCACCTGGAGCTTGTCTACACTGCACAGCAGGCACCTGCCTAAGTCCTGGCAGAGGAGGAGCAGAACAAAGGTGCCCTCACCAGCTGGCAGGCTGGGGTGTGCCTCACTATTAGTAACTGCCTGTTTCGCCACGGAGGCCTATATAAAAGGCCCCGACACAAAGCAAGGTTGGAATTGTGGCTCTCGTGTGCTCCCTCCTCCAGAAGTCCCCCCCGACACCTACTTTCACCCAGGGCCTCTGGACACCTGCTTGATGGCCATGAATGATACCCCTGTGCCAGGGCCAGCCAGGCCAGGAGGGATCGGAGTCCCTGAGAATTCTCCATGGTTACTGGCACCTTCCTCTCTCCCAACAGCCCCTTCCTGGGCTGGGACACAGCCAAGGCTGCTGGCTTTTTCTGGGAATGTCAGTGATTCCTCCACAGGGTCACCTCCCAAAAGGGTCATGTCCTTGGGGTGTCGGCTTCCTCCCAGATGAGCCCAGATAAGTGGACAGCATGGGGTTGCGCCAGCCCCTTGCTGCCTCTGGGTGGCCTGGGAGGAACCTCTGCCATTCTGACCGCTGGAGAGGCAGGACCCTTGCAGCTTTGGGGTCTTTTGCCCTATGAGGTGAGACCTCTGGCTGCTGAGAGAGGGCACAGGAGAGTGGTTGGGTCCCTGGCCCTGGCCACCTCCAAAGTCAACCTTTCCTAGATGCTGCCACTGTTCCCTGCTATGCTGCCTTCTTTTTCAGGAACTCTAGAAAAAGGCTTGGACTCTGGGACTTTTGGTGACATGACTGGTGACAGAATTTAGCCAAGGTCCAGACACATGCTGCTCTACCAAGGGTCCGTGAACACTAACCAAAACGTGTTCCAGCGGCCTAACAGTACCGCGGGCTTCCCTGCCAGACAGTGTGCCCGGCTACCATGCTCAGGCACCAACAAACACGGGGGACCCCCCCTCCATTCCTGCCCCCAAACTGCCAAACCAAACCTCAGTGCCACGCTTCTTCTCCCAAATCATTTGATACAAAAAGGAAAGGAGAGAAGGGAAGAAGCCGGCCCAGGGGAATGAAGCCTCCCTGAGTGGCAGGGCCACGGAGCCCCCGGTCCTTGGGGGGAGCCCAGCACTCCTGGCCTGAGTCCCACCTCACCCCATCTCCTGTGGACACATAGTCTCGTGGATGCTTCCTGCCATCCAGGGTCACATCCAGACCTATATGCGCTTTGAACACTAGAGATACATGCAAAGGTGTTCAGGCTCTTCCATGCCAGCCCTCCACCCATTGCCTGGCTCAGTCCTGAGTCCGGATGGCTCAGTCCGAGTCTGGATCTGCACACATGAAGGCATTGATTACAAGGCTGGCAGAGCAAAGAGAGGAAAAGGACGGACCTTGATTTTATATAGGAAATCTTCGGGGTACATTCCAGGTGCCACTGAGGCCTGTGTAGAATTGGACAGCACCCCCAGAGAGGCTGGACAGGACCTGGGGAGCCAACTGCACCCTGAGGGCCCAGCACAGTGAAAGCCCAGGGCCAGGAGCCCAGAAGCTGCATGTGAGCCTGGGCTCTGCAGTGGACAGACACGTCTGCCAAGAGAGAATCAGGTGGAGAAATGCGACTCTCCACACACAGGTCCCCAAACCCTGCAGCACAGGCTGAATGCGGCTTCGTGGACAGGGTGGAAGCTTGCTCTTGGCATGGGGCGAGGGGTGCTGGCATTTTGAAGAGGAGGAGAAGTTGCAGAGAAAGAAGAAATTGTGAAGTGACAGACAGGGAACAGCTGTGGCCTGAACTTGGTGTTCTTGCTCCTCAGATGTGGATGTATTAATTTCCATAAATGCTAACAGCCCATTTCCCCAAGAGCTATTACTTATGTCATCGCCCCTTGGAAGCAGTTCAACCAAGGCAGGCAAAGCGAAGCGAGGAAAAGGTAACCCCCATGCCGGGTCCCTGCTCTGGCTCCCCTTCCAAACAGCCAGCTCAGGTCCGGTTTTGAAGGTGACCCTGCTAATATCAGAGTTCAAACTACCTGCCTTCAGACGGGTCCCCATCATGCCCAGAAGCAAAAAAAGTTACCAACCCCAAAAATGCTGAATCACAAAGTGAGGCTGAACAGAAAGTGGGGGTGGGGTGGGGAGGGAGATTGTGGCCAGGGAAGGAGGCAGGGAAGGGTGCTGAGGGGCTTTGCATTTGGAGCACCCCAGGGTGCTCCAGGCCCCCCTGCAGGAGTCTCCCCAGGACAAATGCTAGGAGGAGCAAGCTGGATGCGCCCAATGGGAGGGCAGGCAGGTGGACAGGTGCGCCCAGTCGCTGGGACTGCAGCAGGGAGCAGCGCAGCAGCCTGTGCCCTGTATCCCGCAGGAGCAGCAGCAGGTAGGGAGGTTGGGAAGCACTTCGTGCCAGGGTACGGGCGGGAGGCAGAACGGGCGACAGGATGGTCAGGGACCGGAGGGCCATGGGGCAGGCGGCGAGCCGGAAGGATGCGCCTGAAGGAGCAGGCGGGAGAGAGGTGCGGAAGACCGGCGCGGAGAGTCAGGGCTGCGCAGAGGCCGGGAGGGGGACGGGAAGGGTGTGGGGAAGGGGAGGCGAGGTTGGGGACCGCAGGGGCGGAGGCGCGGGGAGACAGGCTGGGGGTGAAGTTTGGGGTTGGGGTCGGGGATGCGAGCTGCTAGGTCACGCGGGACGCCGGGGAAACCGCGGGAGGATGCGATGGGGGAAGGGAGACGGTGGAGCAGGCGGTGAGGGGGCTGGAGAGGAGGTGAGGACGGCGGCGGAGGCAGGGCCGGAAAGATAGTCGGAGAGGGACCACGACGCCCTATGCTGCTCTCGGGGCGCGGGTCCTCCGGCATCGCGGCCCACTGGGGTCTCCCCCTGCACTCACCTGGGGGCTCCAGCTCCGGATTCTGCGCCCCGCTCCGGATCTTCCTTCCCGCCCGGCCCCAGCGACTTTAGCGCCCCCGAATCCCGCTTGCTCCTGCAGGTTCCGCCCGCAGCATCTTCACCTCGTGGGACGCCTGCGGCCACGCCTCTAGGAGCTTCTCATTGGCTGTCTCTCACGCCAGTCACACTCCCATTGGTGGAACGTTTGTCGTCCATGCAAATCAGGACGGACCCTCCGCTGCACCTATAGGCTGATGCTCAAGGAGCGGAGCCCCTGGACTCTGGCTCTGATTGGCTCCGGGGCCCAGACTACAGACGAGACGTGGGGCGGGTTCCCGGCCTGAGAGCCCGCGCCGCCGTCCGAGGCTCCTGTCGCGGTTGGCAGCGGGCCGGGTGCACCCCTCGGTCGGGAGGGCTCTGAGGCCTCTGTCTCCGCCGGGCACTGAACACTGAACCCCTGGGTCCTGCTGCTGCAGGGACTTCTTGGAAAGCGTGGGCCTCGGTGCTCTCTGCTCTGGGCTGCCAGCCCGTCTCCTAGGTAACGTGGACGGCGGAGGGCGGAACCAAGTGGGCTGGCGCCGCGGGGGAGACCGACGCGGCCTGGGGACGCCGGGGGACGCAGTCGGCTAGGCCTCGCTGCCCTGAGGTGGGGGTTTGGCCCAGCCCTGCGTGCGCACTCTAGCCTGCGGGGCGCGGTGGTGGCGGGGTGAGGGGTACGGGGCGGGACCGGGCCCAGGACGCAACCACCCGCCCGGCGATTGGTGTGGCCCCGCGTCGTTGGGCGTCGTGGGCTCCTCCGGGCTCCCCCCTCCGCGCCTCTTGACTGCTGCCTCCTGAGCCGCTGGAGCCCCGGATCCGAGGCGGAGGTGGCGCCGGTGGGGCCGGCGGAGCCAGTGGTGTCCGTGTCCCAGCCTTGTTCGTGCGCGTCCTTTCCCTGCGCCCCCGCGGCCCTCCACGCACTCCGCGGCCCTTCCCGTCCTGCCTAGCTCACGCAGGGCTGGCCCTCGCCGACTCACCCAGATTGGGCCGCCTTGCCGCTGCCGCTCTTCCGCGTCTGGTTCTGCGCTGGGGCCGGGGCACGCGAGACCCACATGGAAGTCCGCGAAGGCAGTGGGTCCCACGCGTGCGGTGGGAGGAGGAGGGGTGTTGGGACAGCGGTGGAGGGGTCTCCGGCACAGCTTTCAGGGGTGCGCAGTCCTGGCCCCGCTGCACCGCACATCCCGCTGGAGCAGCTGTGTGGCGCGGGGTTAAGTGAAGGAAAGCCACACAGCCCGCACCCAGACCTCCCCTATTCCCCAGGTCTCGGGCACACCAGATGTCCCAGTCTTCTGGGCAAGAAGGCTTCCCTGGCAGCTGACCGCCACCTCCCTTCCCCTGGGAACCAGTGTGTGTGCTTGTGTGTGTGTGTGTGTGATTTAAGCCTTGCTGGCTTCTTCTTTGGCCGCCAGGTCCCCTCCCTTTTCCCCCGGGGGGATTTGGGTCTGGCCTCTTGCTGTCTGGCTTACCTTTGCCCTAGGGTTTTTCTCCAGACTGGAGTTTCCGCTTCTTGGAGTTGGGGCCTTTGAAAGTCTTCTATGTCTGGAACGAGATAGGTGCTTGCATTTCGTTATTTGTTCAACGGATTGTAGATGTGAAGACCCCAGGAGACTTCATAGTCCTTGTTTTGTAGATTGGAACAGCACAGGCAGGGAGGAGAACCTCTCTCCTGCACCTGGGGAGGATTGAGGACCTGCCTGATCCCTAGGCTCCTCCCCCACCCTGCCACCATCACTTCATCCTACCGCCCTCCCTTCCGGGCATCTCATCTTCCTTGGCTTCTCTTGGTCTGTTGACTGGGATCAGGACTGGGGTGGCAGTGTTAGGTGGTCACCACCGGATGGCCATGGAAGCTGAGTCTCAGTGGTGTTAGTGTTAGGATTAGGGTTAGGGTTAGGGTTGTTCGAACGATAATTATAGAAATGTCTGAGTCCCTGGCTCATTTAGGGGCGTAGTAAAAGCTGATGCCTGTTCTTTTTTTCCCTTGGAGAGCCCATTCTTGGGCTCCTTAAAGCATGGGTCCCTTTCTTATGTTCAGGGTCCCAGGACCCTCCTGCCTTCCTACGGGGCATTCCTATTTAAGGTTTTTACTGCAGAGTTCATGCTCTTCTAGGACAGTGTTAAATGCCTGGCCCAGTGCATGTGTGACTTCTCTGTAGATGTGTGGGTGGGAGAGCAGGTGGAGGTGGGGACCCATACTCACCCTAAGGAGATGGGGTGGGGTAATAGCCCCTGGTTGCATGGGTGCTCACCCCCGCGTGACCCAGGTGTCACCCCTGGGACACTGTCCTGCTCTGCTCGGGGATTCCCTGAGGAGTCCAGGCCTTGTGGAATGTACACCTTCCTCCCCAGCCTGGGCCTGCTGTGGCTGGAGGAGCAGGGCAAGGCTTGCTCTTGAGCAGCATCTGCTGGTTGAAGGTGGCACTGAGAGCTGGTGAGTAGGAGGCTGGATGACTGTGGGGACAGCCCTCCTTCCAACGACAGGAGGTGGGTGGGTGCACCTCTCTCTCCATTTTATCATGAAGGGTACCCTGGAGACAGCATTGCTTCGGGAAGATAACCCAGCAAAGCCTAAGGGCCACCCCAACAGAGGCTTGTTTGAAATTGTGGCTGTTTACAGAGTTCCAGTGAGCAGAGCATCAAGGTGCGGGAGGCTCAGGATTCCTCCTGCCAAGGGCCGGCTATTGAGCGATCAGTGCTGTGACCGGCAGCAGCACTGGGGCCTTGTGAGCCAAGATGCTGGGCCCTTGGTCTGACCACTTGTGTGTGCAGGTTGTGGACAGTTGTCTGAGTTTCCTGGGGCTGCTATCAACAGAATTCCTGGAACTTGGTGGCTTGAGGTAACACAGATTTATTCTTTTCCAGTTAATGAGGTCTGAGGTTCAAATTCAGTCTCTCTGGGTCAGCCACAGGCTTGGGCAGGATAGTCCCTTCTGGAACCTCTAGAGGAGTGACTGGTCCCTTCCTTTTCAGGTTTCCAGAACCCCTGCATCCCTGGGCTCCAGGCTGCGTCTGTTGTCACCCAGGCTCCTTTCTGACCCCTCCTGCCTATGTCTCCTAAGGACCCTTGTGCTAGGATGATCTGCATCTCAAGGACCTGTGTTAATCACATTACAGAGGACAGGAGGATATCAGTGGAGGCCACTACTGAGCTGTCGGAGGAGGGGAGTAGCTTCCAGGACATTTGGTGATGGACGGATGTTGTTCTGCATCCAGTGGGCATGGGGGACTGCCTGCCATTAGCCGTCCCTGCTGTGGGGTCTGCATCTGTTCTGTTGGCTGCTCTTGTCTCCCAGCTCACAATCCTGGATGTCTCCGGAACGTTCTTTCCCCAGCCTCTGTGGTGCCCAGGGAGCCATGGGGTTTTGGCTGGCCAGGCTTGGGCAGCTGTGGGCACACAGCAGGGTGGGGACTTTGTCTTTGGTGGCTCTGTGGGGCCCTGTCCTCTGAAGCTGTGCAGGGAATATGGTGAGACTTCACCCACAGGGTGGGAGGGTGCTGAGACATAGTAGCCCACATTGAATAAGAAAACCCAGCCAGCCTGTATGCCAGCCATGTTCCCAAGCCAGCAGGCTGGCTCTGGTCCTCTGAGGGTAGCTCTGGTCCTCAGGGTGCCTTTTGGGTGAGGCAGGGCCCTGGGCCAAGGTCCCTGGAGGTTTGGGGGGCACCTCGGGCTGGCTGGCATGTGCTTGCCACTCTCCGTATGCTGCAATCCCCTGGGCCCTCAGACTTGGGGTCTCAGACCCCTCTATTTTTAAAGAAAGTTACTGAGGACCCCAAGGAGTTTTACTTATGTGAGTGGTTGCTGGATTAGAAATCAAAAGTGAGAAACACAGATTTGTTCAAAATAGCAACAAACCTGTTAGTAATCAACATTAAAAAAAAAAAAACTTTCTGAAAAGTTTTCAGCTACATTTTTCAGAACAAAAAAGTTGGCACAAAGAAGGGTGGTTTTGCATTTTCACTGATTCTTTCAAACAGAGCTGGGTCCCCATGTGCTTTTGCGCTGTTTCAGTGGCAGCTTGGAAGGCCACCTGTTGTCGCCCGCATTATGGAAGTCCCTCCGGTGGGCCTGCACACAGCCTGGACTCACCCTGTGCAGTGCCTCATGCTGTGCTCTCTGTTGTCTCACACTGTCACCTGGAGCATCCTGGTTCGAGGGGTTATGTGGCCCCGCCAGGCCCTGAGCCCCTCAACTACAGCTTCTGAAGATTGAGTTTGTTCTGCCACCGCCCGTGTCATCAGAAAAGTCCTGAAGCAGGAAGCTGCTAGGCTCCTCATGGTGGACAGAGTGGACAGAGTGTCACCGAGGACCCAGGCCTGTCTGTCATTCTGGGTCAAATGGTGTTGATTGATGAACAGGAAGCATGTGTTTGCTGGCCGCCCTGTCACATGGCCTTCTTGGTGGCCGGGGTTTCTGGGTTTGCCGTGGCTGTGCTGTCTGCATTTCCCATGCTGTCACGTGGAGGCTGTGTGTGCACACCCGGTGGCCAAGGTGTTACGGGCACACCCAGTGTCCTGGTGTCTCTATGCAGTAGTGACCTTGATGGGGACGCCTTCCCCAGCTGCTCTGTAGGAGCTAGAGCTGGTTTTGTGGGGCCCCAGGAGCACTTTGGGAAGGAGCCGCTGTCGTGGTTGCCCCGCCCGCATTTCCTCCTGGCTGCCATGTCTCTGTGAGGTGCAGGTCCAGGTCCAAGTCCAAGGCTGTGATCGGTGCCAGCTCAGTGAAAGTCCAGGGGATGCGGGGATCCTGTCTGGCTGGAAGGGGACAGATAACATCCTTGGCCGGGTCCCTGCGAAGCTGAGTTGTCCTGGATGGGCTGGCTTTTGGGTGACCTCTGGACCCACTGGCTCTGGCTCCTGCTTTTGTTCTCTCTCTCTTGGATGTGCACCTCTAGTAGCTGCTTACAAGGTGGCCCTTGGCAACGTCAGACTGACCGTTTCTCTCCAGAGGCTCTGAGATTTGTGTTTCCTTGGTGCTGATTGGGTCCTGCAGTAGGGCTGGGCTTAAACTGCCACTCCTTGTGTCCTGGTGTGCTGTTACAGTTCGTGTCTGGATGACCCCCTCAAAGCCTTGTGGCTATAGGTGGGGTGCTTTGGAGGTGGCTGGATCCACGGTGTGTGCTGCTGGGTCAAGGATGTGATGCTGGGGTTGATTCACAGTGCAGTTCTAGGATTAAGGGTGAGTAGCCTGGATAAAATATAAGGGACAGAGGAGGGTCACTCATAGCTTGCTGCCTGCTGCCTGCCCTGCTTTGCTATGGACTGTTTCTCGTCTGTGATGCCCCTCTACTGTGCCGCCCTGCCTTAAAGGTAGCCAACTATGAACTGAAACCTCTATAAACCGTGAGCCAAATAAACCTTTCCTCCTTTAATTTTGGATGTCAGGTATTTTGTGTCAGCAACAAAAAAAGTAAGACAGTGCCCAGCCCTAAGCTTTGTTGTGAAGCCAGTGTAGTTATGCTCTGATTGACCCACGGAAGGGGGTGGGG
Source organism: Hydrochoerus hydrochaeris (assembly GCA_004027455.1). Classification (NCBI taxonomy): domain Eukaryota; kingdom Metazoa; phylum Chordata; class Mammalia; order Rodentia; family Hydrochaeridae; genus Hydrochoerus; species Hydrochoerus hydrochaeris. The sequence continues at coordinate 160,444 of PVLA01003675.1, read as the reverse complement.
GGATCTCTGGAGCAAGTCAGGCACATCTCCCAGGGGAGGAAGCTGTGCTGGGGTTCAGAGGGTGTGGCTGCAGAGTGGGTTTGGGGGTGAGACTTGGAATTTTGAGTGCCGTGACCCTGATGTCTTTTTTCTTCCTTTGGTACAGGTGACCCTGAAGCCCAGGGGAGGATCAGGCAGGCAGAATGAGTGACTGGAACAAGATCTTTACCCAAAATGCATGTGTCCCCCTGCATCCGCAGAGAGCCCGGCAGCTTTTGAAGGAATCTACAGCATTTCAGTGTGTCCTGAAGTGGCTTGATGGGCCACTACCTATGCAGGTAATGAAATTTGTTATTCATTGTCAGCTGCTGTCGGCTGAGATGAGGTTTCCAGTTACCACTGATTTTCACTTGTCTGCTGAGTCTTGTCCCCGTGCTCACTGCCCGGACATTGCAGTGTCCAGAAGCAAAGCAGCCCATCATCAGCAGGAGGACCAGGACTCAGCAGCTGGGTGAGAGATTCTTCTGCCCACAGTGGAGCACTGTACAAATCTGGGGAGCCTGTTTCCAAGGTTCTCTCTGAGCCAGACGCCTTGCAAGAGGTGGTCCCGTGCACCTCTGGGCATGGTCCACTTTCAGCCTGGTGGGTGGAGATATGGGTGCAAAGCTCTGGATACTTGGGCAGCTCTATCTGTGGCTTGGGGTACCACAGCCTCCTGCGCACACAGACCTGTGCCTCCTGGCCCTGCATCCATCCGAGCCTGTGAGCTGCTGGATGCCTCTGTGCTTCTCGCTGCCTCCTGCAGGATGTGCGTGTGGTTGGCTGTCCTTGGAGGCCCAATGGCAGGTGGGACGCATGAATCAGTGTGGGACGTTTCTTGTGGGGTGTGGCTTGCCAAGCCCGTCCTCTCCTGCAGCCTGAGGAGGCTGTCGGCATATGTGTGAAGTTGCAGGAGTGCTGGCCTGTGACTAAGTCACTGATGGTGCCATGGTCCCATTCCAAACCCTCCCATCAGGCACTGCTGGCAGCTTTATTTCTTTACACTTTGCTGTGCCGCTTGATGTGACCCTCACTGCAGCCCTAGGAAAGAGAAGCCAGCCTGGCCTGTCCACGGGAGAGGGGTGGCGTCCTGAAGAGTGCAGTCAGCCGTCGGGGGCACGTGGCTCTGCTGGCCCTGTGTTTCCTTTCTCACTTTATTTTCTTTTTGAAAAGGTCACTCACATAAGTCACAATTCACAAGGACACACAGGGAGAGTGGATCATCCACAGTGTCCCCAAGGCACCCACTGTAGATACAGCCAGTGTCACCTGTTTTTGTACAACAGTCCGGAAATCCTAAGCAAATACAACCATTAAATGCACCTTCACATATTTTTCCTTTTTAAAGAGTAAATGATGGTTTACTATGTTTTCTGTACCCTGTTCTTTAAAGAGATATTTTTAATAATATGTTTTATGAATTGTTATTACATAAGATTTCTTATTCTTTCTTTACATGGATGAACCATCACTTGCTTACTTAGGCCTTTTGAGTTAGTCAGTTTCCCATCGCGGTGACAAAACACCTTAGAAAAACAGCGTAAAGAAGGAAAGCTCACTGTTTCAGAGGCTTCTGTCCATGGCCCGCTAGTTCTATTGTGCTCAGGCCAGTGGCCAGATGGGAAGCATCATGGTGGAAGGGTGCGGTGGAGGAGGGCTGCTCACCTCATGGTAGCCAGGAAGCAGAGTGAGCAGGAAGAGAGCTGGAGAGAGAGAGGAGGGGGCGGGGGTAAGAGTAAACATTTTCGGGCCCTGCCCCCAGTGACCTACTTCCTCCAATCAGGCTCTGCGTCCTAATCGTCATTCATGTGTGGACCCACCCATGGATTAAACCATTGGGGAGCTTAACACCCGGAACCGATCAGTCACCTTCTTAGAGCTTCACTGTTGAGCACAGGAGGCTTTTGGGGGGTGTTTTTGAACCAAATCATGTCATACCTAGTGATGAAGATCAGACATTTCCAGTTATTTTTCTGTTATAAATGCTATGTCATAAATAACTTCTGTTACATCTTCTTAAAAATATCTGTAGAATAATTTCTACAAGTGGCATTTCTTTCTTTCTAAAGAACTTTCTTTCTTTTTTTTTTGGTACTGGGGTTTGAACTTATGACCTTGCACTTGCCAGGTAGGTGCTTACACCATTGAGCTAAATCTCCAGCCCTATAAGTGGAATTTTTTTTTTTTTTGTACCAGGGATCAAACTTATGACCTTATGCTTGCCAGGCAGGTTCTTAAGCCACTGAGCTAAATCCCCAGCCCTATATAAGTGGAATTTCTGATTCAAACTCATATGTTACAGCTTAGCATTTAAGAGCACATTATATGTTATTTTTAAAAAGTATGTTTTAACAAAAGGACATAAACAAATTGGAAGGGAGAAATGGAAGAGGCTATCGTGGCTTTCTTTGTAGTAGCCCACCCTGCCATCTCCAACTCACAACTGCACGCTCGCAAGGCAGGTGCTTATGCTGCTGAGCCAGATGCACCCCCTGCCCCGGCTGTTCCTGTATCTTGATTTTTCCTTTTCTACTCAACCCAAGCTTGCTGTGCAGAGCCACTTTCTCTCTCATTCTTCACTTTTAGTTTTTCAAATAAACTTTGCCACTGCTTTTTGCTCGTTCAGTTCTTTATTTGAAATGAGATGCACCTTAAAATGAGAAAAAAAAAAAAAAGGCGAGAAAAACCACCTAAGTATGAAGTGGGAAGATCTCATGACCTTGCCAGTGTCTGACAAAGTGGCTTTCGAGTTGACGAGCAGGGCTGCAGACAAAGGAGCGTTTCTTTTTCTTTGATGTATTCATTTTTTTGGCGGGGTGGAGGGCCTGGGGAGGCTCCAAGCCTTGGCCACGCTAGGCAGGCGCTGTCAGTGACTCGTGCGGCCCACCCACAGGGAGCATTTCATCAGCTCGGTCATCCAGGAGGCGTAGAAGTCCCAGCCCACCCCTCGGGCTGCAGGAGCCTCTCAGAGGACCCACGGCTGAGACCCATCAGAGCGGCAGACACAGAGGAGCAGGCATGCACCTCAAGGGCCCTTACCCCGAGCTAGCAGGCTGGGTGCAGATGAGACCGCAGCTGTGGGTCGGGGCGTCACTTGGCACGCGTCCTCACGCCGGACTCCCAGAAGTGAAGCAGGCACTGGACGTAAAGCAGTGTCTCTGTAGCTTGGGCACAGTGAGCCGCAGTTACCAGTTAGCAGCTCTCCTGAGATCTCAGGTCCCATTCCCGGAGCAGAACTGGGGCCTGGGGCTGCTGATTGCTGGGGGGGGAGCTGGGGAGAGGTGAAGGGACCCGCGTGTTAGATTCACAGTCATGGCTGGAGACTCCTCTCCCCCTCACGGTGGGTAGAACATGCAAAAAAAAAAAAAAGAAATCTCAAGGTAGGAACAGCACTGTCGACCACATCGACATCTAAATACTCTCCAGGTTGATGCAGGGCACGCGCTCTTCTCAAGTGAGGACCTCTCAGGAGGAGAGGCCATGGGCCAGGCTTCACGGGGTGGGAATTGCAGGGTACTCTGGTATTAGACTAGAAGTCAGCCGTAGGACCGCAGACAGACCTGGAAGACCCTTAGAGAGTAGGAAACCGATCCTTTGCCACATAACCCTTTGGTCCAAGAAGACTGCACAGAGAAATTTGAAAATAATTTGAACTGAGTCATGGGAAGAAAATATAGAAATTCGTGATGAGAGCCGGGGATTTGGCTCAGCAGCGTAAGCACCTGGCTGACGTGCAAGGTCGTGAGTTCGGTACCAAAAAAAAAAAAAAAAATTAAAAAAAAATTCATGATGAGCTACAGATAATGGCAACCCTTTGGTGGCAATATATAGCTTTATATTAACTATATTAGAAAAAAAGATAAAATCAGCGATTCCTCAAGAACTTAGATAAAAACAAATAGAAAATGATAAATATCTGAGCAGAAATCAGTACCGGAGCATATTAGCAAAGGACTTGGAAGTTGATTCTTTAGGATGATCACTGAAGAGAGGCAGCCTTCCCGTATTATGAATGAGTAAAGAAACATTATGTCTGTGACAGACATTGGAAGTGTAATGTTGAAGTTCATCAAACATTAAGGGGAGAAACCCCAGGAGCAGGAGGGAATGCTTCCTGATTCATTGCTGTAGGGCCTAGAGACTCTTGCCCAAGCCAGTCAAGGACAGAAGCACAGGAGGCTGTCTGTCATCTCAACAGTAGGAACACAGAGATCCTTAACAGGCGTCACATCCGTGTGCCTATAAAGGAGAGCAGGTCAGCGGAGTTCACGGAGAAAACGGAATGCAGCGCCTAAGACAGCCACTGGAAACACGTTAGGAAAGAAAATCTGACTCAGGCGGGGCTGGAAATCTGGCTGGGTGGACCTGGGTCCAGAGCTGGGCGGAGGTGGAGGCCTGGCATTCTGGGACGGAGTCCAAGCCCACCATACTGGGTAGCCTGGGCCCACCTCCCGGGGTGGCCTTCCTGGAGGGTGGGGAGGAGGTGAGAGGCGGAGGGAGGGGAGAGGGGAGGAGGTGCAGAAACCAGGGCCTGGCCTGGGAGGCTTGGCTGGGCCCTAGGGTTGAAGCAGGGGCCAGCGTTCCAGGCCCAAGCACAGTCCACATGCTCACCGGGGCTACAGGCAGCGTGCGAAGCTAGGCAACGGGCATGTGCTTATAATCTCAGCACTTCGGGAGGCTGAGGGAGGAGGATCAAAAATTCAAGCTCAGCCTGGGCAATTTAGTAAGCCCTGCTTTCCGGAGCAGCTGGAGAGCTCAGTTCAAAGACCCTGGGTTCAGGCCTCAGTAATGCATGCGCACGCGCGCATACACACACACACGCACGCACGCACGCATGCACGCACAGTGTTCTTACAGGTGGGTCACAGTCTCGTCTCCGGGCGGCTCCAATGCCAGAGCACTCACAGTACAGAAAACAAGGAAGTGGCTCACCCAGCAGAGTTGGTGTGCTTGTTGCGGGTCCCCGGCACCCTGGCTTCCTCCTGCCCTGGCCTTGGGTGCCACTGCTCTCCACCTGTCCACTCGTTACACCCCCTGGCCCTTGTGCCCCCTGGGTCCTGGCGGAGATTTTGTCTCCTGCCCTGACCCCGCCTCTGCCCTCTCCCCATTGTCCTGGTGTGAACTCCACAAGGACAGAGACTCAAGTCTCCGTGATTCCTCTTGAGTCCCCAGGCCTGGCATGGAATGGGCACAGAGTGGGCATTCAGTGAATGCTCAGTAAGTAAGAGTGGAGGAGGGGCAGGGAGCCCTTGCAGGCAGGGCCTATGCCATTGCTGGTCCTCACCAGGGACGAAAGACCTAGGGCCAAGCTGAAAACTCGCTGTGGATAGAAGCCCCGGGCTGCAGTTGCTGTGCCCTGTATTTGTAGCCACTGACTTCTTAGCCCCCCCACCCCAACAGCTGCATTTTCTTTGCTAATGTGACCCCAAAGTAATCCTGGCAAGTTAAGGATTTAAGAGCTTCTGGCTATGTCAAGAAGGACTCATTTAGGTGCAGATGATTTACAAAAAACAAAACCGAAGTGGCTTCCGCTCCTTGGGGTTAACTCATAGAGAGATCCTTGGTTTTTGTGAGCTTCAGGTGTAGTTTGATCTGGGCTCTCTTGTGATCTTACCTAGATTTCTTCTGTCTTACCTCTGGCATCAGAGTGGCTGCCAGCAGCTGCGGACCCTCATCCTGGCAGGCACATTGTCTCTGCGGCCCTGGCCCCTTGTGTCTCCTTGGCTCTGGGCCCATCTGAAGCCTGAGTCTGTTCCAGAGAACATCAGCACTCTGTCTGATTGGCCAGCGCAGGGCTGAGCACGGTGACTTCAATCTCACCGAGACCAATGGAGACTGAGCTGCCGATGGCTGCCTAGGGGACGATGCCCGATGCCTGTGCCTCAGTGCCAGGATGGCCCCTGGTGTCCCTAGGGTGGCTTGTGACAGGGCACGCCTCAGGGCTCATCTTGCTGTCTCCTAGGGTGCACTGGAGGTGCTGTCAGAGGTTGAGTGTCATCTGCGGGTGTCTCTCTTTGACATCACCTACCGACACTTCTTTGGAAGGACGTGGAGAAGCACCGTGAAGCCGACCAAGCAGCTCTCTCGGCAGCCGCCCAGGATCGTCTTCGGGGAGGTGGGTCCGGGGCTGAGGCCGGGGCCTGGGGCGGGCCTGGGTGTGTGGGGCCCAGGCCTGCAGGAACGTCATGGGCAGCAGGCCCAGTGTCACAAAGTCCGGCTTGGGGGTGGGCACTTCATTTCCAGAGACAATCTCAGATGGAAGCCAGCTGTGCTTAGCAAGTGACAGTGCCTGCTGGGTGGGGGTGGGGGGACCCAGGGTCCCTCACCGTCCCTAACCCTAACCTGGAGTCCTGGGACCAAGTTCAGGGAAGTGTTGACCTGGTTTCCTGCCACTGCTTCCTCTTCCCCTCCCTCCTTTCCTCTCTTCTGATGGTGCAGTTGAGACAGTAAAGGGTCCCACATGGGTGGAAAAGTGGGTGCAGACAGGGCAGTGGCTGAGCCCCATGTCCTCTAGGTGGCCCTGCAGTTGCTACCTGCAGACGGCTACACCACCTCGCGTGGCTGCCCCAGTGCCCAGGCCTGTGGCCAGTGCCCCCTCTGTGGGCCACCCGCAGGGTGTGGGGGATGCACTTCTCTTGGGGCTTAATTTGTCACAGGCATGCGTCACATGGCAACTGCGGTAGGCACTGACAGCAGGGCCAGGCCCAGGAGGACAGCCTTGCTGCATGGCCCGGATCTGCAGGGTCAGAAAGGAGCAGTCTCTGGGATGGGCAGGGAGGAGGACGCTCCTGGCAGGGCAGGGTGTTGGGAAGGGAGGGGCAGCAGGCCCAGCGGGCAGGTGGCTGGGCAGCGCCTCCTTGGCTGGGTCTGCGGGGATGTCGGTGTGGTCCTGAGAGCAGAGCGTGTCACGGAGGCCTTTCTTGTACTGGCTACTGGTTTTCCAGGCTCTGTATCCTTCTGACCTCTGGGGATGACCAGTAGTGTTAACACAGAGCCGCATGGTCCACGACAAGGCACTCGCTCCTCGGGCTGGGTGACAGCCAAGCACTGGGAGCAGTGTATTCACAGCCAGCCTGAGACTCGGCCAGGAGCTGGGATGGGGACATTGGCTGTGGTCACCACCACCACCCATGATGCCAGGGTTTCCTGGCCTCACTCTGTACCCCTGAAAAAAAATTAAACCAAAAGAGCCTGGTCCCTGGATCCCTGAGGCTGTCCCCTGCAGGAGTCAGAGCCTTATGCCGTTCCCTCACAAATTCAGGCGCAAACGAGGAGCTGGGTGTGGTGGCACACGTGTCTCACCCTGGCACTCGGGAGGCTGGGGCACGAGGATCGATGTGTGTTCAAGCCAGTGTAGACTATAGCGAGTTCAAGCCGAGCATGAGCTGCAAAGTGAGACCCTGGCTCAGAAACCAGCAGGGGTAGGCGGGTGTCAGGGACTGACACGACTGACAGGTCGTTAGGCCTTGCACAGCTGCCCCCTGCTGGTTTCCCTGGCCAGCGTGTTGCAAACCATGCGGTGACTGTGACCTGAGAGGGCCGTCCATGCGCCTGTACCCTGAGCGCTGTGTCCCGCGTCCCTGGTGGTGATGCTGCTGTCCCAGCTGTGTGTAGCCTCTGTGGCCTTCCTGGGCCTGGCTCTTGGATATTTTTCCCTGGGAGCAGAATGAGCCCAGGGAAATGAGTAATGATGGTGGAGTGACCGCAGCTGTCCCATCCTGGGAGGGACTTGGATGGGTTGGGCGTTAGCCCACATGCCCATGATGTCATCCTTGTCCTCCTGTGGAGGTCCTTTTGTGTCCCCATTTTAAAGAGGAGGAAACTGAGGTCCATGGGGACAGAATCTCTCTTGCTGGTTGCAGGGTAATGGTGGAGGGGTCAGCAGTTGGACCTCCAGGGTGGCTGCCCATGGGGTCTTCTTGTCCAGCCTGTCCTCTGTGCTTGGCGGCTCCCAGGCTGAAGAGTGGCCTTGTCCTTGCTTGATTAGGGGTGCTGGGGGCTTGTCAGGACAGGGTGCATGGGCTCCTCCTTGCCTTATCTCCCCTCCCTTTTAGGGTGTCCCTGTCCCTGCCACATCTGCACTGCGCCCCCTGGGGGTGGCCTAACCTGGGGGATGTGACCCAGGCAGGCCAGGACCAGCGCCTCCATCTCCTGGTGCCTGGGGTTCCCTAGTGAAGAAGAGGCAGGCTGCTGAGGCCACAGTGCTCTGCCCTGTCTGGAGTCACATCCCTGCCACCAAGGGCGCCTGGCCCCCCGCCCCCCGGAAAGGGAGCCGGACATCAAGTTTTACTGCCCCCTGGTGGTGGAGTGCCCACGGCCTTTGGTCCGACCACTCATTCTGAGCCTGGGGTGCCAGTGCTGGTGGATCAGAGAGCAGTGTGGGCTGCAGCCACTCTGCCTCGGCCAGGGGTGCCCCTTTTGGTGGGCAGACTGGCAGGATGAGGGGAAGCCTGATGTCTCTGGGGGAATTCTGCTCCCTGCAGCCTGGAGCCATTGCCACGGTGGGTGCAGCCGAGTTAGCATGGGGGGTGCCGGGCCAAGGGGATGCCTCCGCCTCACCTCGCTGGGGTATGGCCTAATCCCAGATGCTGTACTCACGGCGAGCAGCAGAGGCCACTGGTGGTCCAGGCACGGGTCCTTCCTGACAGCTGTTTATGGCAGTGGCTCTCATACTGGGCGTCGCCTCGTGGCTTCTCCACAGTCAGAGTGAGCAAAAGGACCTTCTTCCAGCTTCCTCAGGCATGGAGAATTCCCCTTGCTTGTGTGCACGCGGGTGCACGTGCGTGTGTACACACATGAACATGTGCACATGGTGGAAATGCAGGGCACAGTGGGCCCTCGGCAGCAGGTGTGGGGTGGTCGTGGCCCCGGCACTGAGCAGTGGGGAGAGAAAAGTGAATCCTGCTTGTCTTTGAGCGGAGGCTCTGGGATTTGCAAACGCTTTTCCTGGCCTTCCCCGTGGCGGCGGGTCAGTGGTCCCGTTTGAGGTCGGTGAGCTGGTGGCAGCAGGGCCACTTGAGCTGCTGGCCTCCTGCCCGTGGGATGATGCTGTCTCATTGCTGTGCAGACTGCACTGTCCTCAACAAGACTTAGGACAGGGAAGTCTTGCCTCGAAGCCAAGTTGGGTGTTTTTCTGTGGACCACGGGTCCCCACAGTCCACAGGTGAGGACCCCACAGGCCTCTCATCCTCGAGCCCAGAATTCTCCGTTCTCCTCTGAGACCTTCCTGTGGAGAGGAATAGCCTTTTCCCTTCTCTGAGAGGTTAATAATTCATTCAGTCTCTAAAAAAGTGTCTTTTAAAAAAATAATTCCAGAGGCTGCAGCCCTATGCTTTTGCCATGCTCTTTCTTTTCAGCGTGCGTAATTCTCCCTCCGATTCGGGTCCTGCTGACTGTGGCCTTGGTTTTCCTCCTCCTGATTTGAGGGGTGTTCCTAGACTGGAACCCCTGAGCTGCCCCGGACACCCCAGGCCCAGGGCAGGGCTCTTTCCCCAGTGTGCAGCAGCCCCAGTGTTGCTCCGGTGACACAGGTCACTGGGTCACCTCCCTTCGCATAGCCACGGCGAGGAGAAAGCGAGTCTGGCCCAACTGTCATTCAGCAGAGTCACAGCAGCGGCGAAATTTGCCCTGTAAAGCGTGTGCTGTCAGGGATACCACGTGACCCAAGTGGACCTCCCGGAGCCCTTCCGAGCCGCGTGGTTCGTCTGCCAGTTCGGGACGTGCAGTTCATCAGTCCTCACGCTCCATGATGGTGAGGGAGGGCACATCCTAACATAGAGGCAGGCCACCGAGTCCTTCCCGGTGTGTCCCCATGCCTGCAACTCTGTCCTTCATGGGGGCTCTGAACCTGCAACCCCAGAGCCCCAGCGAGCACCGTCTGGCGGTGTTTCTGGTGTCTGCCCTCGTCAAGTGCTGAATGAACCGCCCATCGTTAGGGGCAGAGAAAGCCAGGGTTGGTGTTCATGAGAACAAGCTGAGGGGTGCTGCTGGCTTTGGGCCACACCTGGGTTCGCTCACCTGCTTTTCTGAGGAAGCAGAGGGGTCATCCTTTGGGCCGAGTGAGGACGGCTGTGCAGGGGCCTTGGGTTAGACACAGGATGGAGGCTTGAGGCAGTTTACTTCACTCTGTCCTGAGACTCCCTCACTTGTGCATGCTGGCTCGAGTGTGCCTCTCAAGCAGCAGCGTGAGTGTGAAGTCATGTGGCTTCACACTCAGGCCCAGGTGGCACCAGAGGGTCCCTGCAGCGAAGGCCGGTGAGCATCTGTCACCTGCCAGGCTGTGCTGAGCAGCTAGGTGGGCGGGAGTGGATGTCACAGGGCACCGGCCCTTCAGCCAGGAAGGCTCCTCATTCCTCCAACTTGGGAACTTGAGGTGAGGTCACTCACGTGACAGAAGAGATGGGCTCCTGTCGGCAGGGGACAGGTTGTGTGGCCTAACCTGAGGATGCCCCGTGCAGCCTCCTCCCGAAGACAGCGAGGTGGAGCCCTGTGTCAGGCCTGTTACTTCCGGTGAGCAGCAGAAGGCGGGCGAGGCCGATGGCGACTGAGGCGTGGGATGAGCGCGTTTGCACGATTTATTAGCCTGCCCGTCTTGTTGGGGAGGGAGCTTGTCAGTGTGGCTGAAAGATGGGGGAGCGGGGCCATCTCTTCTGTCTCGGGGTTTTCTCCCACAGGTAATTTGATGGGCTTAACTTACACTTTTAATCAAGCAATTTCAGGCGATGCATAGAATTTTCCTCCCCAAACGTGTGGTGTCAGTGTTAATTAAATTTCTCTAGACCAGAGGGCCTGTTTACAGCTGTTAGTCCCCGAGCGCTGTCTGCATTCTTGGACGCCCGTTTGCATGCCTGGAGGCGTGGGCACCAGGGTGCAGGGAGCCAGGCTCAGGAGAGCATCTGTGTCTCCATCCCTGGGAGTTTTCCCTTATCAGTGTCTCAGATCTGCCTGTTCCTGAGCAGCCGTGGTGCTGATTAGCCACCTAATCTATCCTTGGCAAAGTCCTCGAGCCTCGAACTTTGGCAAGGCTGGATGGAATTTTCCAGAGTCCTTAGGAATTCTTTAGCATGCTGGTGCTGCCACACTGGAGGGTCAGTGAATGATTTTTGGTACCAGGAATCGAACTCACGAACTTTGCGCTTGCTGGGCAGGCTCTGTGCCACCGGCTGCATCCCTGGCTAGGGATGACCTTTGGAGGCTTGTCTGCCTCCTTGGCAGTGGGGGGCAGAGCTGACAGGGCACTGAACTTGAATTGCCCTTCCATGCGCCTCGCGTCCTCACGTCCACCGCGGGCTGGCTCTTCTGATGAGGCGCGTTCCAGTCCCAAGTTAGGGCTGCGGAGATACGCAAGGTGGGGGCCCTGTCGGTGGGTATTTTTGGTCTCAAGATGATGGTTCTTGGTGGCACATGAAAGGGAAAGGGAGCAGCTGTAAATCCGTGCCGGGGGCATGCGGAGAGGCAGGCTCATCCCACTGCCTTCTGGTAGAGCCGTCTCAAGGTGACCTCTAAGCTTCGAGACGATCGCAGCTTCACATCTGAGTTTAAGGTGTTTGTTTTATGGCCAGGAGAAAAAGCTGGCAGTGTTCACAAAGGTGCTGTGCACAGGTGTAAATGCGGAGGTGAGGGGTGACAGGCTGGCCGCGGAGAGGGCTCTCACGCTGTCCCCAGTCTCGGAAACAGAAGCATAAGTCTCTCTCAGCCCAACTACCTGTCAGCTGTAAGTGGTCATTATTTCATCATTTTGCAATAAAAGATAATAGAATAACGATTTATATCTCGTGGCTGATGCTTTAATGCGTCTCTCCGTTATCCCGGGCTGACAGTCTGTGATTACGGTGAGCGTTCTCTTTGTGACACCGTGGTAATGACTTGTTAATGGGAAGGTTTGCGCTAGTGGAAATCACAGTGCAGAGGCCCAGGCCTGGCCCTGCGCCACCTTGCTCTGCAAGGGGTGGCCCTGGAGTCCAGCAGTCGGCCACGCGTCCACCTCACCCCCAGCTCGGCCTGGGCACCTACGGATGCCGGTGCTGTGTAGGTCGGCAAACCCAGCCAGCAGCGCCTGCTCTGTCTCCTGTGCCTGTGCCGGGATCAGTTTGGACTAAAACGCCTGCACTCAGGAAGCAGGAAAGCAGTAGCAGAGGGAAGGAGGCAGAGGGCAGTGAACTTGGGGAGGACCCCTCTCAGCAGGGGGAGCCAGAGATCTGTTTGCACGTTGGGGATGGAAAGTGTAGACATGGAGACTCTTAAGATCTGTTCAGAGCTGGGTGTGGTGGTGCATGCCTCTCATCCTAGCTACTGGGGAGGATGAGGCAGGAGGATTGCAAGTTTGAGGCCAGCCCAGGCAACTTAATGAGACTCTGTGGCTTAGTGGTAAGGTGCTTACCTAGCATGCACAAGGCCCTGGGTTCAGTTCTCAGCGCCACAAAGAAATCCCCGCAACAGAACTGAGAAACCTGAAGATCAGTTTGAGTATCATCTACCTAATCGAGCCACCCCTGTTTTATTCATAAAAAGACGTCAAGGTGGTTTTCACCATGAATGGTGCTGACCGTGGTCATCACTTAGCACCTAAAGAAACCTGAGCAGCCTTAGTCCAAGCTCTGAAGCTCCGGCCAGTTCACAGGGGACCGCGTTAAACTTGTGCATGAAACAGGGTTGGAGGCTGTTGGGGAATTGTGACCCAGGCCCGGGACAGAGGATGGGCAGTGGCTGTGGGCTTTGCCGGCCAGTCTAACTGTGGTCCTGCCTGGTGTCCCCCAGCCTTGGGGCAGGTGCACAGCCGGTCCGGCCTTTCTCATCCCAAGGGCCTGGGGTCTGCTGTGTGGAGGTGGTGATTCCAGAGTTGCAGGTTGTGGAGCAGAGACGGATCATCCCAAGTGCTGGATGTCACGGGGCCCTGGAGCTAGAGGCTCCCCCGCTGTCCCGGGTCCTCCTCTCCCCGCGCCTCAGGGTTGTGCTCAGGGTTGCGCCTTGGCATTCGTGGTAGCACCCTGGAGGGTGGCAGGCGAGAGGCCGCGGCATCTGGGCCGCTCCGGCTCCCCTCCAGCTGTGCTCTGCTTTCTGCTTTGCAGCCCCTGTACTTTCACACGTCCTTACACCACCCGAACATCGTGGCTGTGGTTGAAGTGGTCGCCGAAGGCAAGGAGCGGGGTGGGACCCCCCAGGCCTTGTCCTGCGGGTTTGGAATCCTTCGGATCTTCAGCAGCAGGCCGGACTCCCCGACCTCTCTGTCCCAGGACAAACGGTAGGGTTTTTTTCCCTGGCTGCCTCTGACTAAGTGGAGGAATTGTCCCTTGGGCTGGAGCAAGGACCGGCTTTTCATCAGCGTTTTGCTGGATGCGGGCCGCAGGAGGACAGACTGTCCTCGGGGTTTTAGGTGGGCTATTCAGCTCTGACCCCGGACTCCCTCACCTCTGCAGGCCGGGTAGCAGAGTGCATCTCACGAGGCTGTGTGAGCATAGTGTTCTGTGGCTTCACACCGGGTGCCAGAGGGCAGCAGGGCTGAGCACGTGTCACCTGCCAGGCTGTGCTCTGGAACTGGGTGTGCAAACATGACCTGGGTGCGAGCCGTTCAGCCTGTGGAAGTTCACGTTATTCCTCTAGGCTGGGGTTTCTCACCCTCTCACCACTTGCGTGCAGGGCTGGCAGGGAGATTCTGCCTGGGCACTGCCCTGTACCTGGCCAGGTGTGACAACAGACCCCTCCAGGCCTTGCCAAATGTGCGCTGGGGCAAAGCCACCCTGGTGAGACGCTTGCTCCTGCTGCATGGCCTCGGCAATTCCTCAGATGTCCTGTGGGGGCGCTTCCGAGTGGGGTGACGTTCCCTTGGTCATGCTATCTGGCTTCCCCCTCCCCGGCCTGCAGGTGTGCCAAGTGTGCCCGGCATGGCAGAGCCCAGGTGGCGGAGGCAGCTGGCTCCAACCTCAGGCCTCTGTCTGCCGCGGAGGCTGTGACTGGTGGCGGTGTGGGTGAGACCCGTAGCTGGCCTTGAGTGGGGTGTGGGTGTTTGACAAAGTTCCCTGGCTTGTCTTTCAGGTTGAAGCTGTATCACGGAACCCCCAGAGCCCTCCTGCACCCACTTCTCCAGGACCCCATAGAACGTAAGTGACTGCCCCGGTCGGGGCAGCAGTCTTGAGTGTCCCTTGTCTTATCGATGGCCTCAGTGCTGACCACTGTCAGCCCTGCTCGGTCACGTGATAGTTTCTTTGTGTCATTTGAAGTGCACCGTCCCCAGAGGAGGGCACTGATTGGAGGGAGGGCACAGCCCCACGGGAGCCACTGTGGATGGGCAGGTGGCTGCCAGGCCCTTTGGATGACAGTTTTGCCCACCAGAGGAGCTGGTCAGTGTCCAGTGGAGCCTGTGACTGTGAGGTCATTGGTTGTTGCTGGCACACTGGCCCCTCTCAGCTGTGCCTTCCTGCTGGGGTGTATTCCGTGGGGGATCATGGGATCCCTGCCCTGGGGAACTCTGCCCCAGAGAAGAGGGGCTTCCTGCTGTGCCTCTGTGCCTGGTGCCTCGTGGGCAGCTGGGGACATGGGGTGGGGGCCACTGGAGGATATGTGGCCCCCTTGCTGCCACCCACTTAGAGGATGGGGCAAAGGGGCTCATGGGAGTGGCCTGGGAGGACGCTGTCAGATGGTTCCCCCAGGCCGCTTCGCCAATTCGGTAAAAGTTTTGAGATGGGGAACAATCAAAAATTCAATTTTTTTTTTTTTTTACAAAGATTGATGTGTGGGTTATTTTTCAGCTGAATATGGTTTTGATTTGCCGGGATTCTCTCCAAAATAACGCTTAGGGTTGGGGCCTCTCGAGCAGGGCACCAGGCTGCCGGACTTCTGCCCGCCCTGGGTCCAGGCACTGTTCACTGTCCGCGTGTGCAGTGCGGGTGAGGTGTCTGCCTGTGGCCAGCGCCCCACCTGCCCTATTTGGCACTGGGAATCTCTGGGTAAGGGCTGCAGCTGCCCAGGGTGCACAGCTCTCAGGGTGTGGATGAGGTAAGGTCCAGGGTGAGGTCCCTTCCGCCCAGCCTCACCCTTCACACGCGTGGCCTCTCTGGGAGCGGCGCGGAGCACTCTGGGCTCTTCTTGCAGCATGGAAGTGGGTGCCCGTTGCATCTTCTCTTGCCTGCTTTTCACTCCTGGTCTGGCCTCCCTTTCCCTGCTCATCCGTCTCACACAGTGTTTCCTGCAGGGCCTCCAGAGTGCTTCACTCTTCCCTTGAGTTGGCGTCGTGATTGACTGTCTCCCTGGACTGTCTCTCTCTGGGCGCCCTGGGTTTGTGGCTGGAGTGGAGGCTGGCTGAGGGCTCATTAGTGGAGGAAATCAAGCCTATGGAAGATTGGGCAGGAGTGTGGAAAGGGCACCTTTGTGGTTCACCCCAGGCTCTGTGATTCTGGGGGCTGCCCCTCCCTGCACCCCATTCCTTCCACCTCGCGGCAGCCTGAGCCTCCTGGGGATCAGGCTAGGGCTAGTTTTCCCCATGCTCGCCACGTGCTGGAGCTGTGGGGCTGCACTGCCTGCTCGCTGTCCCCCGGGGTCTCCAGGCCTTTGCGTGTCTGGGTCCTGTGTGACCAGAGACCCATCAGCTGGTTTCTCACTGCTGGTCCAGGACAGCGGCCTCCTGGAGGATGGGGCCTCCTCCAGGAGCCATCGGCCGGCCCCAGGGCCTTGGTGTGACTTAGGGATCGCAGGGCTGAGATGCAGGGGAAGGCAGTGTGGGGCCCGGGTGTCACTCAGCCTCTCTCTGAGCACAGGGCCCCTACTGCCAGAGGAACAGTGCAGCCCCTGGCCTGGCCTTCAGTGGAGACTTGATGTGTTGGCTCAGAAATTGTTCTCACAGGGCCTGATGTGGTGGTGCGTGGCATCAGTCCCAGCCCACTGCTGAGGCTGAGGCAGGAGGATTGCTTGAGTTGTAAGTTTGGGGGAAGCCTGGGTAACATAGCAAGACCTGTGTTAAAAAACAAACAAGCACATAGAAACAAAAATCAACCGAATGGATGTCAGTGCTTTTTTAGGGGAATTCTTGGGGACTGATCCCTTTCACTTTCTGGTGGAGTGGCGGAGCAATTCCTCACTCTCCTTGGAAAAACACCTTTTCTCTTGGTGGCGTTTCTTGAATTTCTGATTCTCGGCTGTGCCTGTGGCCTCAGCCGTCCTGTCGATGCTGCTCTTCTCCAGAAAACAAGCACATGACCCTTGTCGAGAACTGCAGCCTGCACTATACCCTGCGGCCACACCCGGCCCTGGAGCCCGCCTTTCACCTGCTGCCCGAGAACCTGCTTGTGTCCGGCCTGCAGCCCGTCCCTGGTCTCCTGGCAGTGCACGACGACGTGGGTAAGGACCCCTCTCACTCTCCACTCTGTGGGTCAGGCGAGCTAAGGGTCAGCCTTGAAGGACTGGGACCCCACATCCAGGAGGGCGAAGGTGGCTGGTGTGAGCACTCATTCTGCTGCTCAGAGCTCAGCTTGGAGGCAGAGGCGGTGGTGGTCTCCTTCCTCAGTCCCTCTCTGAGGAATGTGTCACCACTCCAAGCTCCTTTGTCCTCTTTCCTTGGGAAATGTTTTCACGAAACACAGCTCATGTCACCATGACCGTGGCCAGGAAGCCGAGTCTCTGGACCTCGCTCTTCCTGGGCTGTGGTGTTAGTGACTCCATCGCTTTTAAGTTAAGCATTGCGTTGTACAACCATCACCACTGTCCGTCTCCAGGGCACCTTCCTCTTCCCAAGCTGAAACTCCATATCCACTGAACCCTGACTCCCTACCCGCACCCTCAGCCCCAGGACCCTTGTTCTACTGTCTGCCTCAATGATGTGACCATGGGAGGTCCCTCGGAAAGGTGGCACTGTGTGATTTTTGTCACTTAGTGTCTCTCATCTTGCGTGCTCAGTGAGTAGCTGTGTCTCACGTCCCTTTGTTTCTGGACCATACCCAGTGGGCTTTGTTTGTCATTGTCTCCCCTCCCCCCCACCCCGGGAATAGTGCTGCTATGAACAGTGATGTGCAGAGACTTGGTTATTTTCAAAAACTGAAGTTCGTGTGAAAGACTAAGGGCCCTGTTGTGGCATGGCTTTCGGAAGCCAGGGTTGGAACTGGATCACCCACGCACGGCTGAGAGGGCCCCTGTAGGTGTGTGCTGTGCTCTGGGCTCCTGCTGCACGGTGCTCAGGACTTGGGTGCTATATTTGGGTCTGTAGTGTCCCACATAGGCCCACGTCCCCAACCTGTGGTCCTATGGGGAGCTGGTGGAGCTGTTGGGAGGACGGGCCCAGGAGAAGTTAAGTCACTGGGGCTGTGTCCTTGACGGGGTCATTGGGACCTTGGCCCCTTCATTCCTCTTTCTGCTCCCTGGGTCCTGTGCAGTGGGCAGGCTTTCTGTGCTGTGTATCCTGCCATGATGCACTGTGCCACCACAGGCCCAAAGCACAGATTCAGGGACAGTGCTCCGAGACCCTGTGACCATGAGCCAAAGTAAATCTGTCCTCCTTGTGAGCTGTTTATCCCAGGTATTTATCACAGCAGCGGAAAGCTGGTTAGCACACTGGGCCTTGCGCCTCTGGGCACCTACAGAGGCCATTTATGAGGCTGTCCTGAAGAATCCAGGAGAGGGAACCACACTGACCTCCCCCTGCAGAATTGCTGGGGCTCCTGGCACTGTCGGAATCTGCTCTCTTAGAGGACAGGCTCTCTGCTCAGCACTAGGAAGAGCTGCTCTGGGACAGTGTGGGTGGTGACATGGAGAGTAATGTGTGATGGCTGACTCATAGAGAAACATTCAAGAATCTGGAAAGGAGAAAACAGGTCAGCTCCAGGTAAGTGTGTTTGTGATGATGTCCCCATGAGTGGCACAGCATTTGGCCCTTGCTGGGATATACGTTGGTATTACTGAGACACCTGATGCCCACAACTTAGAGGAGAAGAAATTTAGTTTGGCTTGTGGTTTCAGGGGATCTGGTCCATAGGTGGCTGGGTTCCAAGATAGAGCATCATAGGCAGGGCTTTGGCAAGCAAAGATGCTTAGTTCATGGCAGCTGGGCAGCATAGCAGGGAGACAGTGCCACAGAGGAAGCGGCTAGGGACCATATACAGTACTCACCTCTGTGAACTATCCAGACATACCCAGAACTGTGCTTTACTGATTGGCTGCTCCCTAGCCAATCAAGTTGTCAATCCACCTTAGCTGGCACATCCCATCCTTTGCCAACTTGACACATGGTACAATGATTCTACATATAATTGAAACATAATGATCCCTTCCTCAAAGTCTCAACAGTACCTGCATTGCACAAATATCAAAGATTCTTCTGAGACTCAAGGTAAACGCTTGGCTCTACACCCCTGGAAGAATGAAAAGCAGTTATATAACCCCCAGGTGCAGTGGCATGGGGTGTACACTCCCACTGCAAAAGGGGGGAGTGGGGAGTAGAGAAGAATTGAAGCAAAGCTACACTGAAACCCAGCAGGGCAGGCATGAGGTCCTCTGGCTCCAGAGTCAGTATCTGGGACACCTGGTAGTGAGATGTAGGTTTAGGGGGCTTGTGCAGCCCACCCCTGGGGCTGTGACAATTGCTGCCCTCTTTCTTAAGCTGCCTTCTCTCAAAGCATGCAGGTTTCCTCAGCAGAGATTCCACATTTCTGGAAGCTCTGACTTCTGGGGTCTCCAGGGTGCCCTTTGGTTTCATTCCTATGACTTCATGAACTTTCCTCTCTGGGGCTCCGTACCCGGCCTCCCAGGCTTTCCTTTGAAATACAGTTCCTTTGCTGCCACAACTCTTGCATTCTGCATGCAGGTAGAGCCAGTGTCATGTGGTTGATACTGTGCTGGCCCCCCAAGTGGCTGAAATGACGTCTGAGTACCTGATGGCTGAACCTGGTGAAGTGAATCCTGGGGAACCTGTGCCCTAGGAGGCCCTTCTTGAGCAAGGGGCCCTGGGACCCTGGGACTCTGTTCTCAGATGAACAGTTTAAAGTTTTGCACCCTTGGTGCTATAGTAGGTGGGGTCTTGCTGATTTTCAAGGTAACTTCAAGGCATCCTTCTTCTTGTCCTGTTACAAAGTCCTTGATTTCTTTTTATTGGTACTAATCTCTTCAGTAGTCACATCTCTTTTGATCTGAACTTTACACATGGTTCCATTTGGGCCAAAGTGTAAGTTCTTCAGAATTTTATGCTCTGCTTTGTACCCAATTCTTACATATATCTGGCTAGAAGCAAGTGGCATACCCATGCCACAGCCTGAATGTTGGGCTGCCTTGAAATTTTCTTTGCCAGATCAGTTAGGCCATAGTCCCTAATGTAAACCTCCCTCAAAGTCTCAGGACATGGATAGAATGTGGACAGCGTTTTTGCCTGAGTGTAACATGCATGGTCTGTAATCCAGCTTTCAAAAGCACACTGATTTCCACCTGAAACTTCATGACCATGGCCTTCATTACCCACAATCCTACCAAAGTTCTGGTCTTCTGACTGCTCACCTGAATCACCCATCCATCTCTGCTTGTAGCATTCTAGAGGTTCTCCAGCCAGCATCTACAAATGTTTCTGAGCTCCTCCTACAAACCAGTTCCAGAGGCTTCTGAGCTACGTGGTCAGGTAGAATGATAGCAGTGACCCCCTCCCCTCATTTCAGTTTCTGTGTTAGTCAGCTTTCCTGTTGCTCACACACAATACCTGACACTCATAGAGTAAAGCAGGAGAGCTTTAATTTGGCTCATGATTTCAGGGGGTCCAGTCCATGGTTGGCTGGCAACAAGGCAGGAGCATCATGGTGGACACGTAGGGGAGGAACAAGGATGCCTAATGCATTGCAGCCAGGAAGCAGAGCCAGGGAACAGGGCCAGAGAGGAAGGGGCCAGGGACCAGATACAGACCCCTCAGTCACATGTCTGGGACCCACCTAGACACACCTCTGCCAGGGTCTGACTATCGCTGCTTGAGTTTGGTGAGGAGAGTATGGATGCTGTGTCGGCCCCCGAGAATGTCCTCAGCCCCAGCTCTGGTTCAGAGAGGGCCCTCTTCTCACTGCTGTGATACGTTGCCCTCAGCTGTACTGACGTTGAGCACACGGCTGTGATGATGTGAAGGTGGCCCTGCTGGTCCTCCTGTCCTGGAGTCTTGCAACTGAGGTGTGTCTGTGTCCATCCCCTTGTGACTTACTGCAAGGTGTCGGCGGAACTCCCGCAATCCCCACGGAGGGCGCAGTTTCACTGCGGGGGAGGCCCCCGAGGCCCTGCTCTGTCATCCCTGGAGTCCTGGGGGAGCAGCCTGGTGTCCCGGTGGGACCCTGGGAGAGGAGCGTGTGTTGGAGAAGCTGGAAAGAGCAGGGGGTGGGGTCTCAGCTCTCAGCCCTGAAGCACTGGTTTTCAGGAGTGGTGGAGACCTGGTTGGTGGTTTGCTTGCAGACCGTGACCTCTCCAAGCCTCTGCTACTGGCTTTTCCTCTCTAACATGGGGACAGGAAGAGGGCTGCTAACAGAAAAAAGGAGGGAAAGAGAAAAGGAGATGTGTCAGTAAAGCCCTAGCCTCTGGCACTTGGCCAGCGGGAGCGCTGCTCTCATCATGGCGGCTCTGTTTCCCGTTCAGCGTTATGTCCACACGTCCTTTAGCAGTGCATCCAGGAAGCCCTGAGTGTCTCCGGTCACCCATGGGGAGAAGACTAAGCTCCTATCCAGCTCCTCTCTCAGTCCCGGCTTCTTGAAGGCCGCAGACCGAGCCATGCTTGGGCCCAGAGCGCTCCAGCTCCAGAGCTGCCGAGCGCACCAGCCGCGACCCGGAGGAGGCTGCTGAGTGGCGGTGCCGTGTCTGCCCGGAGCCCTGGGCCTCTGGGATCCGGGGGCTCTGCGCACTGCAGCTGTGCACCCTCGGCCTGGGTGTCCTGCTCAAGTTCTCTTCTTCACTCCGCTGTGGCTTCCTGCGCATGAGACCAGCTTCCTCCGCCTCTGCAGGGGCCAGGGTGACCGTGGTCGTGTGCTGGGCTCTCGCTGGGACAGCTGAAGGGTCTGCTTCCTGTCTGGCCTGCGCCCCAGCTCCAGCAACTCTGCTGCTTCTGCCCAGTTGTTGTCCTTTGGGGCCGGGCACCGTGGCACGGAGGTGACCCTTCCTAACAGGAACCAGTCTTTGTCCACCCCCGTTTGTGTGTCCTGTAAGCAGTGTATTTGGGGGCCGCACACTGAGCGTGATGATGCCCTCAGGTGCCACCAGGTTTATTGTCACCGTCACAGAAAGGTCCATGCACCTGTCTGGACACACCTATGTGTGTGACCTCAGCCCCTGTACCTAAAGGCTGATGTCATCGGACACTCACCAAGCTCTGCCCTGGTCCCCTGTCCCCAGTGTGTTCTCTGTGGATTCTGTCTCTGGGAACTTGCCTGTTTGCAGGGATTGCTCTGTATGCCCAGGCCAGGACTCTCGGTGCCTTCCCTGTCATTCCAGGACATGCCCAGAGTGACAAAATGGAGCTCAGGTCTCTGCTACACATGTTCCCAAGGGCCCTGCTCTCTTGTCTCAGTCACAGTGGGAATAGCCAGCAAGCAGGTGGGGTGGCACCATTGGGGGCAGCCTCTGGCGAGGCACCTGGTTCTCTTTTGCTGAGCGAATCGGTTCACCAGCATGGCCATGGATCGAGGTCAGCACTGTGTGAAGATGGACACGTCTTCCCCAGCTACAGAGGAGGCTGGCTGCTGTTGCCCCTGGGGTTGGCAAAGCCTTCCCTGCTAGTGATGTGGATGCCAAGTGAAAGGTGCTGGGCATAGTGGTCAGTTCCTCCTGTTACGTCCACCAGGCAGCAGCCACAGGGGCTGCTCGGCATCCTGGGGTCTTTTAGGGGTGTCCCAGGAGCCCAGGGTTGCCGGTGGAAAGCAGCGGAAACCCTGCCTGGCGCACTGTGGAAGGTCCAGGGTGCTAAGGCTGAGAGGGAGGGGCGCTGAGCCTGGGAGGAGGAGGTGCCAGGTTTTGGCAGGCATGCATGGGCCTGGGGCCCTGCCACCCACTTCTGGGGGCCTCACTGTGTCCCCAAAGCGCCCCGTGTCTTCTGGGGACCTGAGTCTTTCATGGCTCTGTGGCAGAGGGTCCTTCTGAAAGCACACACAGCCTGTCTGTACCACCGGCCACCCTGCCAGCAGCCTGTGCAGCACAGGTCAGGGAGCTCCCGCCCAAAATGCTGACACAGTGCCCAGAGGATGCTCGCGTCCGCTCCTGGCTGTGAGCAGAGCAGCGTAACTTGTAGGAGGCCCTCTCTGCACTTGCAGAGGGAAAGGCTCACCTGTGTGCTTTTCCTCTCCCCTCCTTTGCCCCTCGCTCACCCCTCCAGCTTCCCTCTCCCAAGTTCTCTCAGGGCTGCACTTTGCTGTGAGGCTTTCGGCCCACTGGCAGGGCTTTTGGCCCAGGGAATGGCCCTGCCACCACAGGGCCTCTGCCCTTGCCGTGTGGGGCTGTGGACACTACCCGGCTGCTTTGTTGGCCATGTCTGCGGTGGGCCATGCCTTTGCTGTGTAGGACTCGCTTCAGGTTCTTGCTTAGCCATCACATGTGACAGTGGGCTTTGTGCTTAAAACAAGCTGGTAAAATACTCATGATGTATCCATCTCTACCCTCTGCACTGCTGTTCTGCGGCAGCTCTGTGGCATTTGGACATGACACCGTCTGTCCATCTGCCGTCTGTAGGAGCGAGGCAGAGGCAGAGACAGATATCCTTCCAGCCCAAGCCTGACCCTTGCAGTGTGCACAGCTGGCAGCTGTTTTCTTGGCAGTGAGTACCAGCTCCGCTGTCTTGGCTTTCACTTTGGAGCTGGCTTTAAAAAATCTGCACCTTTGTACCTGGATGTAGAAATAATCCCAAGAAATGTAGGGGGAGAGAGAGCGAGAGTTAGAGAGAGCAGGAGGCTGGAGCGTGGGGTGCCCGGGGCAGCAGCTGGCTCTGCCTCCCCGACAGCCCTGGGTCGTACCTCTCTGCCTCAGTTTCTCCCCGAGCTCTCCTCACCCTCAGGGCCTCAGGAAGCGCTTCTGGATCAGGGCCAGCTGTTTTCTTGTGGTGCCAGCCATGTCTAAGTTTCCACGTGTGGCCTTGTGTGGCCATGCCATGTGTGTGTTCCTGTGTGTGTCCAGGTGGTTCAAGGTGAGCACGGCAAGGTGGGAAATGGCACCTTCAGATCTGTTCTTGCTAAAGGGAAGGAGATGACAGAGGGAAGCCATGCTGAAGGACACAGGTGCTGTTCTGCCTTCAGTAACCTGTGGTTGCTGAGTCACCCAGAATGCAGTTTGGGTTGAGTTTGGGTGGTGAGTGCAGTTCCCACCTGTGAGTACTTTACGGTGGCTCCGGGGTGTCCCTGAGCTGCTGTCTGTGTCCCCATCCCTGTCGGGCCCCTGTGGGCTCCCTAGGACTGTCTCCCATGAGCCCTCTTGCTGTTGCAGGTGACGCCCTCCGGAAGCCCCGCCTTCAGAAGACCACCACGTGGTACCTGGATGGCATCTTCTTCACCCTGTACCCTTCCCTGGAGAAGTTTGAGGGGGAGCTTCTGGGACTCCTTGCTGATGACCACGCCCAGGAGGTACGTCCCCTGCCAGGGGGCGCCTCCCTGCAGGGAGCGGTGCCCCAGGGCCGGGGTGGGCACTGTGTCCCAGGTGACCTGGTCCTGTCTCTCCCTTTTCTTTCTGGCTTTTTCTGTCCCTGAAGTGGGACGGAAAGGAGGTCTTGGAGGACCCCTTCCCCGTGTGGCCAAGCCCCCTACAAATCCTGTGCCGCCTTCTGCAGCAGTGAAGGTGATCCTAGCTTGAGACACGAAGTCTGACAGGTCACGAAGCAGCCTCCTGCAAGAGTGAATTACGCAATCAGGTGTGGTAGTGCTCAGCGGTAATCTGTGTACTGGGGAAGTCGAGGCAGGAGGACTGGAAGTTCAAGCCCAGCCTGGGCACTTAGACCCTGCTGCAATGCAATGACCCTGCTACAATGCAATGACCCTGGGTTCAATTAAAAAAGAAAAAAAAGTAAATTATGTCACCACGTGGGCTTGGAGAGACCCATAAGCTACATCTGTGGGGGACATTTTCAGGAGCACCTGGAAGCCTCTGTCCTGTCCCTCCCCCCACCCCAGGTGGTTTCTGTGAAAGGTGCTGCTGCCCCACCACTCACCCCAGGCTCTGCCCTCCAGGTGGATGTGGTCCCTGGTCCCCTCACCTGAGCTCTCCCTGGTGAGTTTAGGAGTGTGGGTTTGTCCTGGGCCCCCGGAAGGTTTCCTGCCCGTGCGGTGGGAAGTTGAAGCGGCCCACAGTGAGGAGCACGTGCGTGGTGCCACGAGTAGGGCTCACCTGGCTCGAGGGACATCCTGAGGCTCCCCTGGGTCCGTCCTGGCTTGCACACTGTCAGACCCCACGTGCAAGGAGGTCACTGCTGAGCTCCTGTCCCTGTCACTCACGGGGTTCTCTGGGATGCCCTTGCGCTCCTCAGGAAGCCCCTGCAGGACCCGCCCTGGTCTGTCCTGCTGTCCTTGGTGCTGTACGAGCGGACCTCATGGCTGTGTTCCCTGGGAGCAGGAGATGTGCCACGCACGGCCTCCCCATCCCCCGCCTGGCCTGGCCTCCCTCTTATGGGGAGAAGGGGTAGTCATGTCCCCTCTCTTGCTCTGAGAACCCGGCCACCAGAATGTGATCGTGGGTACTCTGCCTCTGTTGCCTCCTGGGATCAGAGAACCTTCACTTTTTTTTCTTCTTTTTTCTTTTTCTTTTTTTTTTTTTTTTTTTTGAGACAGGGTGTTGCAGTGCAGTTCAGGCTGGTCCTGGACTCAATATGTAGTCCAGGCTGGCCTAAAACTCGAAGCCACCCTCCTGCATCAGTCTCCTGAGTGCTGGGATTACAAGTGTGCACCACCACACCCACAGGGCCTTCACTTTTGAAACACGAAGGGGGCTGCTTTGCCACAGAGATTTGAGAGGCTGCCTGGCCTCGTCCTGCAGGCCACACCACTGAAGGTTCGCAGCACAGCCTGGCGGTGATGGTGCCGAGATGGGTGGGCTCCCCAGGTGTCCCTCTCCCGCCCTGCCCAGGCCTTGCTGCCAGCTGAGTCTTCCCCTCCTGTTCTGTCCCCTCTGGAAGCCCCTTGTGTGGTATACGCTTGCCTACTGTGCCCTTTCTGGGCAAAGCCGGGCTTCCTCTTACATCACCTCTGTACCCAGTGCTGTGTTGGCCACTCGGCGGCAGTGCGAGTGTCCCTGCCTCTGTGGCAGGGGTCTGCCACATGTGTGCTGGGTTCACCTGTCCGTTTTT
Source organism: Hydrochoerus hydrochaeris (assembly GCA_004027455.1). Classification (NCBI taxonomy): domain Eukaryota; kingdom Metazoa; phylum Chordata; class Mammalia; order Rodentia; family Hydrochaeridae; genus Hydrochoerus; species Hydrochoerus hydrochaeris. The sequence continues at coordinate 135,177 of PVLA01003675.1, read as the reverse complement.
CGTGGGGTGGGCCACTGGCTGCGTCCAGTCTGCAGCCAGCAGGGTCTGTAGTGGCCTCAGGTCAGCGGGGCTGACTGTTGCCTTTGTCTGTAGCATGGATCCCCTGCCTCTGTTGGCTTTGCCTGGGACAATGGGAAAGTCACAAATCTAATGCAGCAGAGGCTAGAAAATGTCCCTCTGTGGGTTTCTGCTTCCTGTCCGGGGCCTCTATCTCTGGGAGATCTGTCCTGGCTGCCGCTGGAGGCTGACCTGGACCAGATAGATGGTCAACTCTGTGGGGCTCTGGCCGAAGTGCTCGGGTCTCACCCACTTGGTATGGCCCCCAGGCTGGACAGACCTGTGGGGCCCAGTGGCTGGGTGTCCCGCCTTGGCCCCAGGCCACGGAGGCTGCTGTGCGCCTTTTCTGTTGGTGGCCTTTCTGAGGTTTGTTCTTTGCCCATGGGGGAACAAGGATCTTCTGATGAGGTGTGGGTCTCCTGGCTTCTCGCAGGAGCCCCAGAGGACAGCTCTTTCCACTTCATGGTCAGCTATGTTGCTTGGAAGTGCATGTCCAGTGGGCTGTCTCTTCCTTGTTTGAAACCCTTTGTTGGTCCTGGTTCTGTGTTGCCTACTGGCTGATGTCCATCCTTTTGGTCCTTTTGTGTGGGACATGGGGGATGGGGTCTCTCTGGGCCCTAAACGTACACCCAACAGGTCTCTAGGCCGCCTCATCTGGTGCCCTGGGTGCTGGGTCTGTCTCAGCCTTGGAACCTGTGACTTTTTCCCAGCCTGCTCCCTGCAGATCTGTGTGTGACACTGTAAAGCTTCAGGTCCTGTGCACCCCTTCTGTCCTGTGGGGCCAGTCCCCGGCCCTCCCCACCAGGCCCCTTCATGGACACTGTCACTGCTGCAGTCTCACACCCAGCGCTTCCCGGGAGCACTCAGCGTTCCTCTCTGTGCAGGGCCACCCTTGGCCTCCCCTCCTGAGTGTCAGGCCTACTGGGACAGGGACTGTTCCATCCCTGTGCTTTGGGATGGGCCTTACCAGCGCTTGCACTGCAGCGCTGTGAGATTCAGCGTCAGCTGCACCCCACACTGGTCTGTGGGTCACCAGGTTATTGCTCACGTGTTTGTGAACCCAGTGGACTTTTCTCTCCCTCCCCTTCTTGACACTGTGGTTTTCTCCCGTGGTTCCGTTCCCGGTGAAACACAAGCAGAGCGGAGAGCGGGGCTGGAGCATCAGCAGCCTGCGCTTTCTCGGTGCTCTTCCGGCCGTGTTCTCATTTTTCAGAGCAGACCGTGTGAGGGCAGAGATGTCTGAGGAGCCTCGTAGTTGAATTGTACATGTTCCCGTAAAATAACTTTATTATGTGTCTAGCAGCCTTTGTGTTTTTTTGAGCATCCAGCTGCCAGATACTCAGTTATCGCCATAGTTTAATATTCATTATCCAAAGACTAACTGGCTGCTCTCGATCCATTCAGCTTCATTAATGGACAGTGAAGAACACTGTCGGACTCCAAGATCATTAGGCAAAGATTACATAATTTAATAAATGCTGACATCCTGGAGGGGAGCCCCGCTCATTTGTTAGAGTGCCTGTTCATTTTTGGTCAAGATGAAACACTTTAATATCTGGCCATCACTTTGGGGCAGATTCCGTTTTTATTGGTTTGTGACTCACTGTTAAACTGGTGCTTCCTGCTGTCTCCTCCTCCCCATGTCTCAAGTCTCCCTGGGGACAGGGTTGAAACCCGGCGAGCTCCCCCTGGGGTTCCTCCCTGTTCTTGCTGGGAAACCCAAACCCAAGCCGGGAAAGCCAGAGGGAGCTTGGTGGTGGCGACACCCGGGATGCATTGTAGAGCGGGCAGTGCTGGGAGGAAACACCAGGATTCCCAGGAACGGCTGCCAGCTGCCCCTGGGCCATGGTCTCGCCTTTGCTTGGACTCATGACAGTAAGTGTCACCTCGTCCAGAAAGGCCTGTGACTTCTGCCTTGGCTCCTGCCCTCTGCCTGCCTGCTCCCCGGAGCTTCTCCAGAGACCCTGCTGTCCTGGGTGTGGCGCTCATGCTGTCCACCCTGTGCCCTGGCAGGAGGGTGGCCCACTGGACGGTGGCACCCTGGAGGTTCTGGAGCGGCGCCTGCACGTGGGTGTGCACAATGGCCTGGGCTTCGTGCAGAGGCCGCAGGTGGTGGTGCTGGTGCCAGAGATGGACGTGGCCCTGGTGCGCTCGGCCAGCTTCAGCAGGAAGGCCAGCTCCTCCTCCAGGACCAGGTATTCTCCTGGGTCCCCGTGTGGCGTCGGCAGAGACATGCAAGGGCCATGGCGGCGGGGTGGGGGCGGGCAGATGGGCGAGAGGAGGCTGCCCCGCCTCCACCCAGCTGCGCTCTCTCCACAAGCTCCTCCATCAGCCCCTCTGTGCAAGCCTCAGGGCTGCACCCCGGTCAGGCCTGGGTGTGGTGTGTGCTGTGACAGCTGCTAGTTTGCATTTTGCTTCTGGCTGCTGAGGGGCCGAGGGCCCCATGTGGTGAGTGAGATGCACCCTAGAACCACAGCATCCCGAAGATGGGGAGCTGTGCTTGCTAAATCTGGGATTGCCTCCCTCTGCTCTCCTGTGATGCGGGCAGAACCCAGTCCCCGGGATGAGCTCCGTGCCGCTGTGGCACTTCCTGGGGACGCCGTACCATCCTGCAGGCTGACCCTGGCCCTGCAGGACAGATGTTGATTGTGACACTCGAGAAAGGGAAGCACTGGCTTGGGGACTCCCTGGGCTAGGTGCTGACCGCAAGATGCCCTGGTTTGTGTTTCTGATCCAGCTCTGGAAACCAGGCTCTGGTTTTGAGAAGCTGCCTGCGACTCCCCGAGATGGTCAGTCACCCTGCGTTCGCCATCATCTTCCAGCTGGAGTACGTGTTTCGTGGCTCTTCAGGCATGGACAGTAACGTGAGTGGCAGTGCCCTGTCCCCAGGTCTCCCCGGGGTGGTGGGGGATCCCAGGTGCCCAGTGTGGACAGAGTGGGTGTTAGCTCTCTCCCAGTAAAGGCTTGGGCATGGTGGACCACAGCCATAATCCTAGGACTCTGGGAGGCTGAGGCAGGAGGATCACAAGTTTGAGTTCATCTTGGACAACTTAGTGACTTTAGTGAGACCTTCTCCTAAAAACAATTTCAAGAGAGCTGGGGCTAAGGATGTAACTCTGTACCAGAACCTGGTTCAGTCTTCAGTACTGCAAAAAGAAAAAAAAAGACAGAAAGTCATAGCAAGTGTAGCATATGATTTTAGAAAACACCATCTTTGAGTTCATGGCTGATACTGACATAGTTTGGTAAGTTTCGTGCATCCTGAGTGCATTAATTCATAATTATTGGATTGATAATTACTTTGAAAAATCAAGGCCATTTTAGCGTTTTTTTTCTTTCTTTTTGGTACTGGGGACCAAACTTGCGACCTTGCGCTTGCCAGGCAGGCACTTACACCGCTGAGCTAAATCCCCGGCCCTTAGTGTATTTCTTGTATGACTTTCCACGTGGTGAAGCCTGACTCTGTGAGTGGTAAATGGCTTACAGTGGGCGTCCTGAGAATCTAATTATTATCAGGAGCTAGGATTCCTAGGAGAAACAGAGTGTGGACGGAATAGATTATTTGGTAAACTCAGCTCATGTTATGTTATGACTCAGCTTTCTGTTTTAAAAACTCAGTGTCATTTTAGCAAGTGTCATGCAGGAAGGCTGGGGAGATGTCCCATCCCTGGGGACTGCGGGCAGGTGTACGGCTTGGGGGTGGGGTGCCGGGTGTCACTGTCCCGGTTTCCTCATGGCCTGAGTCATGGTCAGGGACACGGTCCCCGCAGCACCAGGCATTCTGGGTACCAAGTCATCTCCGTGAAACGTTATTCCCCGTCCTGCTGCATTTACTTCTAGAAATTTCACCTATAACATCACCCTGTATGGGTGCCCCGGGGTGGGTGGGACCGGGCCATCTTGGGCTGGGAGCTGGCGTTGCCCCAGGCGTTAATGATCGGTTCCTCTTGCGTGTGGAGCCTGAGCACTGAAATGAACCCAGCGCTTAGCGCTTTTTAGCTTTTTAGCCCAGAACCCTCGGAACGTGTCACAGCCCATCAGTTCTTCCAGATGTGGCCCCCGGTCCCCTGGAATACCAGGTTCCATGCACTGCCATGGAGCCCGCTTCCTTCAGCGCAGCCTGGGAAGGAGCCGTTCCTGGGCAGGAGGTGATTTTCCCCCAGCTCCTGCTGCGTGCCACACGGGGTACGGCGGGCTCAGCGCTTAGCGGGTGAGCCCTGCGCCCGGCTCCCCAGGGCCAGCAGATTCACATGCTGGACCAGAACGCGACTCCTGCGGTGCCAGCCGGGCTGTCGTCCCTTTTCCGAGAGGTGAGACCACTGAGGTGACAGTGGGATCATGAGGCCCAGATATCTTATGGTCCTCTGCTGGCTCAGAGGGGCGTCCAGAGAGGACGTGTCACCCCGCTGGGCTCCTGGGCTCCTTGTTCTTTAAGGGACGTCATCGTCTGCAGTTGGATGGGAGCCTCAAGTGTGTTTATGCATCAGGATGCAAATCTGCTCCTTCCTCCTCCTCCTGTCCTCCTCCTCCTCCTCCTCCCCCTCCTTCCCCTCTCCTTCTCTTCTCTTCCCCACCTCCTCCTCTCTTCCTCCTCCTCCTTTGTCTTCATCTTCTTCTTCTTTTCTTTTTTTGGTACCAGTGATCAAAGTCAGGACCCCGAGATTGCCAGGCAGGTGTGTTGCCGCTGAGCTAAATCGCCAGCCCGTGGGAACTTCTTATGTTGGAAGTTTTAAACAAACACGGACCGGGCAGTGCCACAAACCCAGGCAGCACCCCCAGTTCTCCCCTTCCTGGCCATTTGCTTTCTGGCCTTCTCCACAGCCCCTGTGAGTTGCTCTGAGGCATGTTCCGGGCCTAACTCTGTTTCTTCCACACTGTGACAGTCACTTTTATTTATTTACTTATTTTGAGACAGGGTTTTGCTGTGTAGTCCAGGCTGGCTTTGAACTCACTTTGTAGTCCAGGCTGGCCTTGAACTCATAGTGATCCTCCTGCCTTGGCCTCCTGAGTGCTGGGATTATGGGAGGATCTTGCCATGCCCTGCTGGCATGCACATTTTAAAAATACTTTTTTATTCTAGAAAATGTCAAACATAAACGCAGGTGCAGAGAAAAACAGTGACACTGTATCCCTGGTCCCAGCCTCAGTTGCTGTGCAGGGCTGGCCTGGTCTCTGCTGCTTCTGATCGCTTCAGAGTACGCCCTGGATCGTGTGGTGTTTCACCTACGGAGAGCACTTGGGTCTGCTGGGCACCGGCCACGCATGCCACGACCGCACCCAGCCAGACACCCAGTGAGCTTGGGCGGACAGAGTCTGTCTTCTGTTGTTAGAAGTGGGTGATGCCGAACAGCACCTGTTCTGGATTAGACCCCTGTTAACGGGTCTTCCAGCCCGAGCTGTGCCCCAGGTTGGATCCCAGGTTGGGAGAATCAGGGAGCGGCTTCCTGCAGGCCTTGCACCGGGTTTCTGTTTGCTTTCATGGGTCATCGTTCTTAGTATCTTAAGGCTAGGCTGGTGCTTGTGGCTCTTAGCGAGTGTCATGAGCTGCTTTTAATGATCCTTGCATTTTGAGGCTTGCGTGGCTCCTGTGCAGCTCTGAGGAGGCAGCAGGGCCAGCAGGGGTCCCCGGGCGGGTTCCCTGGTAGGGCCTGACTTGTGACAAGTGGGTCCAGCAGGACACTGCCCAGAGTCAGTGGTGCTCTGCACAGGAGGAAAAGTTCGTGCTGAAAACCCATAGACGCTGAAGTGCATGCCGTTGCACGTGCTCTCAGCTGTCCCCAAATTCCCTAACTGTAGTCAGAGCCTTTGGGATCCTGTGAGTTCCCTGGGGCCACCCTGCCAGTGCCCACAACAGCGGCTCACAGTGAGTTTCCTTCCACAATTACGGGGCCACGGGAGGGTTCTGCTGGCCTGGTTCAGGGTGTCATCTCGGGCCGGGCTCCTCTGAGAAGCAGGTTGGTCCCTGGCCTGTGGCTGTTGGTCTCTGCTCTGCCCTGGTGGCTCATGGCCGTTTGTTTCCTCTGTGCCTCCCTCAGCTCCATCTCCAGTCTCCCTGTGTCCTGTGTGTGCGGGCTCCTGCTCAGATACCCGGCATGATCTCATCTCACGGTGCATTGAGCTTCCAGGCACTGGGATGGGCGGGTCTCTTGTGCACTCTCACCTACTGCATGGACCCTGAATTGTAGAAGTTCTAGATTCAGGGCAGTTTCTGCTGTAGCTTTGCCTGTATCTTGATGTTAATCTATTTTTTTTTCCCCTTTGAGACAAAGTCTCAGTTTGTGGCCCAGGCTGGCCTTGAGCTCCTGGGCTCAAACCACCCTCCTACCTCAGCCCCCTGAGTAGCTGGGCTTACAGGTGTGGGGGACACTGTGCTAGCAAGGTGAGCTCACAGATGGGCAGAGCCTGCTGCACAGTTGCTCCCACTCTTCCCACACTCTTGGGTGCACTGAGCCTTTTCCTTGTCCCTGAGGGCTCCAGGAAGTCCTGTCTGTAGTGTCCTGTGTCAAGAGTGCAGGTGGACACTGGCAAGGGGACATCGCCCTGCCAGGTCCCAGGAAGAGGAGATCTCACTTTGCTAAACCTCCATGCACAGCACGGAGTGAGGAGAAATGGATGCTCATGCAGTTTCATGGAGGAGACAGATACCCGCTGGAGCCCAAGGAACCCAGGAGGACCGAGAGGGTGGAAAATGAGGTTGTCTGCACCTCTCATTGGAAAACTGAAGCCAGGAGTTGCACAGATAGCCTGACAGCTTGGGTGCATGGTTTATTTTTGACCCTGTGATAAGCTTGTTTTTTTCACAGACAGCTGTTTGCAAAGGTAGCTTCAATGTTGCTGAGTCCTGATGGAGATTTGATGGCCAATTTCCCCTGATGTTGTCATTTTAGTCTTAAAAGACAGCCAGAGCCAGATGTGGTGGTGCAACCTCACAATCTAGCACTAGCAGGGAGGCTAAGGCAGGAAGATCGCCTTGAGTTGGAGGCCAGGCTGGGCTAGATAGCACAACTTTGTCTCAGAAAACAAAAACAAAAACAAGCCAGCAGGTTCATAACCAACACTGCGTGGCCCCCGGGCATAGCTCAGCACTTTTTCTGACCACTCGCAGCTGGTGGTTGGGGCAGAAGCTCTCGCTGACACTGACAGTGGTTCTGAGTCCTGAACCTCGGCTCCTCCTCCTTATAACTCTGCAAGTTCTTTCAGGCCCCGGAGTTTTCTCACCAGGTGGGCAGGGCGTGAAACCCTGCTGCTCCCTCACAGGGCATGGACTTGGTGCTGTCCCATGCGGCCATGGCGACGATCAGCCTGGGTCTGGTGCAGGGGACAGCTGGTTCGCGGTCTGGCTGCGGGGAAGGGGGAGCACCCTGAAGCTGTGGGTTTTCCCTGTGTGGACAGGAGGTGGTCAGAGGAGGGTGTCAGTGCGGGGGCATCTGGAAGGGGCTGCCTGTTGTGGCCTGGCAGCCCTGGAGCGTGAGCCTGGGTGTCTCTGGGTGTCTCTTTTCCTTGAGGATGACCCCGCGCTGGTCCCAGGCAGCTCTGGGCTGCTCCTCTCTTTCCAGGCCGCCCCTTCCTGCAGCCACAGCTGCCCAGGTTTGTGCTCTCCGGTGGCAGTTAAGCAGCCCATCCGAGGGCCCTCGGGTACCTTTGCTGGCCTGCGGCTCCTCCCCTGGCTGCTCTGGCTGTGAGGGCCGGGCTGGTCCACAGCACTCACTCTGTCCCTGCGTGTGCTGCCTGTCGTGGCTGTGTGAATGTTCTCTGTCTACCGAGGAGCCACAGAGGCACCACAGGGCCCAGGGCCCCGTGACCTCCGAAGCCCTCTGCCAGGTGTAAACCACAGTGCTCAGCACTGGCGAGGGACGGTCCAGTCTCCGACACAGACCTGAGCTCAGCTGTAGTCTCCCCACCACTCAGAAAAACATAAGTGGATAAAGGGGGAGACCTTAAAATACTCTGCCCACGCCTGTGTCCTTGGTGGTTTCCCGATGGAGCTGAGGAGGAGTTGTGACACGCAGTGTTTAGAATCTGGCAGATGCATCCTCGAGGGAACAGGAGAATGGACACAGTGCTGGGCCGCGGGGGTGGGGGGAGCCGTGGCCCCCTTGAGCCAGAGAAGGGTGGGAAGGGGCCCTGGTTAGACTGTGGGGTGGTTGCCGGGTCCCCTGCCTCAGTTCCTTCTTGTGTAAAATGGGACTGGTGGCCCCTGCCCCTTGCTCCCCGGGCCCGGGGTAAATTTTACATGTCTGCTGCCTTCCTGGTGGTTTTCGTGATAACTCACGCATGGTTTCCTTTCTCTGACTCCAGGCAGCGTCGGTCTCCTCCTTGTCCAATCTGGCGAGCATGCACATGGTCCGATGGGCTGTCTGGAACCCCAAGCTGGATGCCAGTGACGGAAGGGTCACCTTGTCCCTGCAGGGCGGGCCCGGGCCCAGCCCCTCACGCTGCCTGGTCTATAAGGCGCTCTGGGCCAGCGGGAGCTCCAGAGAGGTAATGCCATGCGTCTGACGCGCACCTGTTCCCAGAGCGCTCCTGGCACACTCATCTGCTGAACCGGAACTTGACGGATGTTTGCAGGTGTTTGATGAGCAGGATGTTTTTGTGTTGTAGATGTGCCCTGGAAAGGCAGAGAGGATGGCCGTATCCTAACAGATACAGACTCTGATCACCGCCTTGATCCCCCTGGCGACCTTGGGAGCCTGGGTCGGTGGCCTCCTGCGGCCCTGGTCAGGCAGGTGGGCTATGGGGCATGAGCTGGCCTCAGGGTCTGGCTGTCACCCCTCGCCCCCCCAGCTTGTCTGCGTGACCTGTCAGTCACCCCTGTGGCCCTCACTCTGTCAGCTGTATGAACACAGGTCTGTAGCAGAAATCCCCAGGTTTTGAAAAACATTCTGAAATGAACATTCTCAAACTGCAATCTGGAAAGCAGGTAGAGTTGGGCAGGAGGAGGTGTATGTGGGCATCTCATCCCCGGGCTGCCCCTGCCCAGGGGGCCTCAGAGGGTCATTCTCAGATGACCGAGGCTCCCCCGTACCCTGGCTGTGTGCGGGGTCTGTCCTGGTGCTCCGAGGGGTAGCGGGGTCCTACCCCTGTGTCAGCAGAGCTGCCGGGGCCTTTTAACGCTGTTCCCCTGCTTTTCTGGGGAGGGGCCATACCTGCTATTTCGGTGCATCACTTCTGTGCTGACTCTAGCAACAGATATTATTTTCAGTGTTATTATTTACGATCTGGGTGATGCTTTGGGGACCCGAGTAGAGGAACAGCTGACAGCGCAGCTTTTCCTGTAAGAAACGTCTCTCATTATGGGACCGTGTTTCGCTGCATTCCCACATGGTCTAGCTGGGCCCTTATTAGAAAATTGCCTTCAGAAATCCTAAGGCCATCACCATCCTGCCTGCCTGTTCCTGTTCCTGTGTGTGTGTGTGTGTGTGCGCGTGCGCATGTGTGTGCGCGCGCATGTGTATTCTGGCTACTTCTTGGCTGGTCATGCTGATTCCCTGCCTTCTTTTGTAATTGTGCAGACAGCATGTGGCACGAGTGTGCAAAGGTGTGCCTGTCCCCCGGACACCAGCGTGCCCAACACTGGTGAGCAGCACCATGCCTGCACCGAGGTCTCTCAGCCCCAGTTCCGCTCAGGTTTGGGCCACGTCCCTGCAGGGCTGCCTTCAGGTGTCCTGCAGCGGCCTGGGCCTATGTCACCTTTCTGCCAGGGATGCCCCCAGTTGTGACAGTCCACAGTATACACAGACACTGCCTCATGTCTCTTGGGGGGCAGAATTGCCCCTGGGGGAGGATCACTGGCCTAGCTGACAAATCCAGTGGACGGCACTGGTGTCCTGGCCTGGCTGGGCTCTGCATGGTGAAGCACAGCCTCTCCGTGTCTCCCAGTCTGGGTAGACCTGCTGGGAGCCCAGGTGTCCTCACCTCTGTGCGGCCAGGTGACCCAGGTGCCCATCTGGTCCTGCGTCCATTCAGTGACCTTTCACTGAGCAAGTTCCCCAGGGTCACGGAGTTAACAGGTGGGTGGCAGTGGCACAGATTAGGGAAAGCACAAGGGTTATAAATGTCCCCCAGTCTTTGGCTAAAGAGATTTTGGGGTTTATGTCACTAATGGTTATTTTACTGTTGTTTATTAGGAAACAAAGTAACACATCATGATTATGTTTTCTTTTTAAATAATTCTGTCTTTTTTCCCCTGAACAAATGATTATCTGCATTGTAAAAAATATTTGTGTCTCTGAAACTGCTGCTTTCAATTCTTCACTGTGACTTAGGGCATTTACCTTTGTTTTCCAGATAATATGCTTTGATTGCATTTTCTTAGTTTATCAATTTTAGACATTGCAGACTGACTTCCAGTAATGACAGACAGGCCCCTAACTCTTTCACACGGCCCTGTCTGTCCACACCACTTCTTGCTGCTTGGCCTTGATTTGGCTCAGGAAGCGTGCAGCAAGGCAGGGCTGGCTGGATAATCCAGAGGCCCCGGGAATGGAGGGGACCCTGGAGGAGCTCAGGAGCCACCTGTAGCAGTGGTCAGAAGCCTGGGCTCGTCCCAAGCTGCAGGTGTGTGGATCTGACCCCAAAGGGCAGGCCAAGGGATCTGAGAGCTGCACTGTGGGCAGATACGGTCAGTCTCAGAGCTGCCCTGGGAGGAGCATGTGCAGGAGAGACCTGTGGGTGTTGCACGGGCTTTGGGGATGGCACTGACCTGGGAACTGCAGCCCACAGGAGGCTGCTCAGAATCCGCAGCCCGAACCCACCAGGCTGAGCTCTGCTGTAGCAGCGCTCTCAACAGTCTTTCCTCAGGGGACTTAGATCAACCTCAGCTTCTCATAATGTAACATCCGAAATGTTCATAATGCAGACTAAAATTAACTGGCAGGCAAGAGAGTCTGGAAAACCTCCACTTGTAGGGAAAGGACATTTAACATGCATCAACACTGAGGTGACACAAGTGTTGGAATTACTGGACAAAGACATTAAGCAGCCATTATAAAAATGCTCTTATAAGTAAGAACATTCTAGAAACATCCTCAAAGTAAATGGAAAGATGGAGTCTTAGTAAAGAGGCAGAAGATATAAAAAAGAATGGAGTGGTATGTTTAGAATTGAAAATAAAGTAACCAAAATTAAAAATTCACTCTGTAGGGTTCATAGCAGGATGGCGATGGCAGAAAACCAGTGGACCTGAAGGTCAATTAATAGCGTGAGTCCAGCTGCAACAACAGAGAAGACTGATTGGAAGACAGAGTGCCCTGTAGGGCAGGACCAAAAGACTGACCCCGTGTCCACAGCGTCCCATTAGAAGAGAAAGCATGTGGAACAAAATATGCAAGGAAGTAATCATAGAAAAGGATTGTTTGGCAAAATTCATAAACTTACAGATCCAAGAAGTGAAGTGAACCCCAAAGAGAAATGTGGAGCTCCACACCTAGACATCCCACAAACTCCTGGAAACTGAAGACAATGAAAATAATCTTGGAAACAGCCATGGGGAAAAAGGAACATTACTACAGAGAATGGATTCCAATGACGTCATTCAGACGATGGTGGATTCTTTGTTAGGAGCTACAGAGGCTGGAAGGACACGGAAGAACTTTTAAAAGGTGGGCGCGTGAAGCCCTGGACCCCAGAGTCCCAATCCCAGAGACTCACAGCAGGGCAAAGATTACAGAGAGACCTGCACAGTGGGTGGGAACTGAGAGAATTCAGCAGAGAGGCATCTTCTAAAGGAATTGCTGGAGGGGTTTCTTCAGATAGAAAGCAGGGGGTGCCAGTTGGAAATACAGAGCATCAGAAGTGATGAGGAGAGAGAACATTCTTTGGTTCTCAAGTCCTATTTTTTGTTTGTTTTTTGAGACAGGGTCTTGCTATGCAGTCCAGGTTGGCCTCAAACTCATGGCAGTCCTCCCGTCTCAGCATCCTCCATGCTGGGATTACAGATATGTGTCACCACATCGGGCAGGAATTTATATTTAAAACCTAAAGCAGTCACCAAAATATGAAGAGATAGTTAAAAGCCAAACAGATAGATAAAGTGAGATAATTCAAAAGAAGACTGCCTTGGTTACTTTTCTCTCTCATTGCTGGGACAGACTACCTGACACCCAGAAGAAAGAAGGAAAGGTTTATTTAGCTCACAGTTTGTGGGGGTTTCAGTCCATAATCAGTTGGCTTCAAGGCAGGGTAGCACGGCAGAGGAGAAACAGTTCATGATGCCAGTGGCAGATACCAAAAGCAACGAGAGCAAAAGGGGCAAAAGGGAGGCTGCCTGTGCCAGGGTGGCCGCAGCACTCACACCACCAGTCCCAGCACTGAACCCGTCACAAACTAGATTCAGCTGCCTTTGAAAGCCACCCCCCCACCCATGAGTGCATGAGGCTGTGGGGGGATATCCAGATATGAACTGTAACAAAGAGAGAAAGGGGTCACCAGACAAAGAACCGGGAGTGAGTATAATAAAACTGTGGTCCTGAATCCGGCGTACTAATAATTACATTGAAGCGTGGGTTGTCTAAGCATGCTCTGTGAAGTCAGACATTGTTGGACTGAATGAAAAAGAAGCTTTTTATTTTAAATATAACCACCTAGCCAGGTGTGGTGCCACATATCTTAATCTCAGCACTCAAGAGGCTGAGGCAGGAGGAGTACCTAGGGTACCTAGTAAGTTCAAGGCCAGACGGAACTACATAGCAGGACAAACCACAATGAAACATACATACATACATACATACATACATACATACATACATAAATAAATAGAGTGATGTAGGTTAAAAGTGAAAGAACGGAAAGCATTTCACTTACGTGTTCACAGAGAACTGGGGGACCACGTGGATAGCATGCAAAGTAGACATGGAGACAAAGAAGTTTCGAGAAACAGAGAGATACCATGTCCGCTGAAAGGCACGTCAGCTGGAAGACAGCAGGGTGCTGAATTCCACTGAGACCTTCAGGGTATGCGGAGCAAACCTGGTGGAAGTGAACGGAGAAGCAGAGAAATCTGCGGTGGAGGCTGGAGACTTCGCCACTCCTCTGTAAGTCGGCAGAAACCTCGAGGGGTGGAGAAGAGCTGGGCGATGTCTTCCTGCCGCTGCCTCTGGGCCTCACTCACCGGCGCTCTATCTACGAGCGGCAGAATGGGATTCCCAAATGCATAAGGAGCAGTCATCAGGATAGACCACATCCCCATCATAAAGCCAGGCGACAGTCTAGCGAGAACTGACATCGTGTGAGGTATAATCTGGTCACAGTAGAATTAAACTAAAATCATTAATAATAAAAATATAAAGATTATTAAACATCCAGTACTTGGGAGGCTGAGGCAGGAGAATTGCCATGAGTTTGAGGCCATCCTAGACTACGGGGTGAATCCAAGGCCACCCTGAACTACATAGCAAGACCTTGTTTCACAAAACAAAAGAGAACAACAATAACAACAACAAGCAAACAAAAAAATTACCAAGCAGTATGTTTCTAAATAATCCGTAAGTCTAAGAGGAAACCTCAAGAGAAAATGGACAATAGATTGATCTGAACAGAAATGGAGCTGAGTCACGCTTAGAACTGTGCAGCACGAAGACCTTTTACTGGAACAAAAACCTTAGATCAATCTAATCTCCTGCCTTTAGAACCTGGAAAAGCAAAATAAACCTAAAGCAAGAGAAAAGTCAATAGTAAAGCGCAGAAACCACCGAAATTAAAAACAGAAACACAATGGATTAAAAAAAAAACAGAAAAAAATGAAACAGAAAACCCAATTCTTTGGAAAGAGCTGTCAAATTGATGACCTTCTGACAAAAAAAAAAAAAAAAAGAACACAAATCACAATGCTGGGAACAGAAGACGCGGGGTCCAGGAACTGGAATTCACCCCAAACAAGCGGGCAGCCCGAGTCATTTCTGTGCCCATGGTAGAAACGTAACTCATTGTTTAAAACCTCGCAGGGAAATAAATATCCAAGCCTGTTCACCTTGCATTCTGCTAGACATTTAAAGGGGAGACACCACCCGTTTTATACGGTTTCTTCCAGAAAACAGAAGAGACAGGGGCAGGTTCCCAGTGCATAAACGAGGCTGACATTACCTTGATCAAAATTGGTGTGTACCGAGGAAGCAAAGCCGGGGACCCTGCTGTCATCGACAGACGCAGAATGCTTAACCTTTGCAGGTTGAGTCGAATGACTTGTAAAAAGAGTAACGTGCAATGCGTGCTGGGGTCCCCCGCAGGACGGCGCTGTGTTCTCCGTTGTCCGTTTGGGAGCCCACAGCGGTCCTCCACCAGAGTCAGGGCCACAAGCTCGGCCCCGGGAAAAGCCTCAGGTGAAACGCAGCTTCCTTTGTGAGAAGAACTTGTGCAAAACGAGGCTCAAGACACACGGCAGGACCTGGCACCGAGCGCTGGAGAGCCGTCCTCTCTGCCATGCCGCCAGCCTCCTCTGGGTTAGGGGTCAGAGACCAGAGTAACAGGGAGGCTGCAGCCCGCTCCTGGGGAAGGGGCGGCGGAGAGTAATGAGGTAGTTCAGACATAAATCAGTGTGTGCATTCCTTATAAAACTGAATATACATTAACTGTATGACTTAGAATCTCATCTTAGAGAAATGAAGGCTGGGGTTCACTCGGGAATCTTTGTGCCCAGTTTACTATAGCTGTGTTTATAGTACCGGCCTGGCAAGAACCCTGCCCTCCTCACAGGTGGTAAATAGGGACCACAGGACACCCACAGGGTGGAGTACTACTTAGCAGTGAAAAGGAGTGTGCTGTCATTATGTGTGTGACAGCTTGGGTAACTCTCCTCTGTACCACGCTGAATGAAAGCCAGTCTCGAAAGTCAGCTGGCGTGTGGTTGCCCATGCCTGTAATTCCAGCTCCTCGTCAGGGTAAGGCGGGATGATTCCAAGTTCCAGCCCAGCCTAGGCAGCTTTGTGAGACAGTCTGTCTCACAGTAAAATTTAGAGAAGGCCAGGGGACATTGCTCAGCGTAGGATGCTTGCCTAGTGTGCCCCAGGACCTGGGTTCAAGTCCCAGAACAGAGAGTTCTGTGTTTATAAACCTCACAGTTTTGTCTGCATGTTCTCACCACCACCAGACTGTGGTACTGGACAAGCTGGTGACTGCAGGGCCGGGGTGGGTGGGGGGCGGGGGTGTGGTGTGGTCACCGAGGCCCCCCAGCTCAAGGCATGGCAACGCCCCAAATCCCGACTGGTGCTGGTTGCCCTGCATCCATGCCTGTGTTAAAACCCACAGAACTGCACACAAAATTAAGTCAGCTCTACATGTTAATTAAGAAGCTTAACGTACCGGGACTTATTAAACAGATTTAAAATATATTTCTAGTCGGGTAATTTCCATTCTGGAATAGCCGATACGATCTGGATTTTAATGCCACAATGGATGGTTTTTATCCTGGATTAATAATCTCAGGCTCACTGATCATCTGAGAATGCCTGGCCTGGGCTGGCCGCTGTTGGCCACTGAGTCCCCACTGGTGGCTGAGGCAGGGTGGCCTCAGGGCTGCGTTGACTTTGTCGCAGGTGAAGCAAGTGGAGGCGGGGACCGTGCAGTTTCGGTTCTCACTGAGCCCCGAGGAGCGCCTGGACAGCCCTACAGCACGCACCCAGGGGCCCCGGTCGGAGCGGCGGCCCTGCAAGAGGCCCCCCACGCCCCCCTCGCCCCCCACAGGTGAGTGTTGGGGCGGCTGGGGCTGGGTTCCCAAGCATGCGGTGGTGTGATGCCCCCTCTTCCTGTGGGAAAACCCAGAGGGCCTTGATTTGAATCAGTCAGTTGACTTTTGTCCTAAGAGTTGGACAGTGTGGTAAAGCCTGGCCTGGGCTCTGTTACCTGTGCCCTGCAGGGTTGGTGAGGACCTCGAGGCCAGCTCAGCTTTGCACTATTGGTGAAGCATCTCTGGCTCTCCTGGAGGCAGGGTTTGTGACGTGGGGACCTGGGGCCCGAGGGTGTGGCTTTATGGAGGAGAGTCAGGCTGGGGTGTGAGCGGAGGGACCACTCTGGTGCCCAGGGTGGAGATGGACACTCAGGAGTGTGGGCACAGAGAGCTGTGGCTGGCTGTTCCTAGGGGTTGGGAACCCGAGCCCTTGTGGGAGTCCGCCGTGGTGACGGAGATGTGGGGAAGGGTGACCATGGAGCCACCTGCGCAGGCCACACCCACGGCCTGGGCTCAGGAGCCCTCCTGGCAAAGGAGGTGCCGACCTCAGCCACTGGGTCTCCTGGCCTTCCTGGGGGTCCAGGTGGGCACATGGGGAAGGGCAGCGTCAGCGTCAGTACCTGGTCCTGGCAGGACGTGCCCACATTTTCTGGCTGTGGCTCCTGAGTCCCAGCACAGAGGTGCCCTTAATTCTGTTCCTGTGTGTGATTCTCCTCAGGGGTTGAGTTTCTGGTTTGCAGAAACCGATCTGGGTGAACTGAACTTTCTGGGGGCCCAGAGCTTGGTGTACTGACTGCTGTTTTCGTGATGTGGGATTTTCTGAGCTCGCTGAGAATGTTCAGGCCCCTGACTTCAGTCGATTGCTTGGGGCCAGAGCACCCTGTAGTGGTTTCCTTCCCTTTCCGAAGCAGAGGCTCTGAGGCTTTCACTGTTGCTTTTCTGGTTCCCGTATTTTATGTGTAACTGATCGTCCCCTGATTCTGTTTCCCCTCTCTGTGCGCCTCGTGCATAAGGGGGGCTCCGGATGCGGCTCCTGTGCCCTTGAGGTGCGGCCCAGTTGTCGCAGGAGCCGCTGTGGTGGGTGGCAGGCACCTTTCAGCCAGCCTCATTTCAGATGCGGTGTAAACTCCGTTAACATCCTCGGTGCTAATTCCAGTGTCTTTGTCAGTTTCTGTCCTGTTTTTAATCCACGCTTAACAATGCTTCGTGTTAGTGGGGTGCGGGGTGGTTTCCACGCTCACATACCTCAGATACCTGGGGTCTGGGAGGTCAGTGAGCCCAGACCCCAGTGCTACCTGTTCTGCATTCAACAGTCCTTCTTCTGAACGTCATCGTTAACTGCATCCCCACTGGGCGGCAGCACCCCAGGGCTCAGTTCTC
This sequence comes from Hydrochoerus hydrochaeris, assembly GCA_004027455.1. NCBI lineage: Eukaryota > Metazoa > Chordata > Mammalia > Rodentia > Hydrochaeridae > Hydrochoerus > Hydrochoerus hydrochaeris. The sequence continues at coordinate 118,082 of PVLA01003675.1, read as the reverse complement.
CCACCACACTCTCACCTGGTACCTGAGACACCCCCTCCCCATGTTGCAGAAAAGTGGGATCGAGCCGCATGAGAGAGCTAAGGAACTTGGAAGGCAAAAACGGCTTTTTGCACTGGTGGACTGACGGGAATCTCAGTTCCAGATCATCATCCCCATCTTGGGGTTAATTAAACGCTTATGCATGTTGTTAGCAGGAAATAGAGAAAGCCAACAGGAAGTGCTAGGAAGGCTGGTAACAGCACCTTCGCTAGCTGGTTGTATTTTGTCCTGTCATACGTTGCTGGGCAGGATCAGCTCAGTGCGGACCACCAGTGAACGCCAGTAGGTTCTGAGACTAGGTGGGAGCGGTTACTGCACTCCCACATGGTCTGATCGGCTGTCTGTGTGGACGATAGGAAATTCAGCCCTGGCTTCGTAGCACGCACAGAATAAATTCCAGATGCATTAAAAGAAACCCCAAACTTTAGAAATTTTAAATTTAGAATTAGAGTAGAAAGAAGAAAGATTATAGAAAAAGTTCTTCCAAATCAATATGAGGTAGGTGTGGAAGAAAGAAAAAGGAGGCCAGGAAGAGGAGAACTGGAGTGTAAACCAGGGGAGGGGTAAGCAGGTGGGGATGTGCTCAGTGTCCGCAGTGATGAGGAAAATGCAAAATAAAGCGAGAAACCGCGTCCCTCACCCTCCAAGCCCAGCTGTGCGGGGTGCAAAGACAAGTGGAGAAGCAGGTGATGCAGGTGTGTGCATGTGTGTGCGTGTGTGTGTGCACGTGTGTGCGTGCACGTGGTGGTCAGCTTGTACTGCAGCCTGGAGTGCATGTCCAGGCACTGCTGGAAAAACTGCTTCAGTCTCTTCATGGTCAGGGGCTCTGAGCACCTGCCTGCCCCTAGGGGTGCGTGAATAGGCTGATTTATGAGCTGGGTGTGGTGGGACGCACCTGTCATCCCAGCACTCTGGGATGCTGAGGCAGGAGGGTTCCAAGTTTGAGCCCGGTTTGGGTTTAGCTACTTGGTGAGACCATGTCCTGAAATGCAAAGTAACGCTCATTAAGAAAAAGAAGAGGCTGAGGCTGGAGGGCGGTGTGAAGGCCCTGGGTTTAATCCCAGTGCTCGGGCTGGGGCCGATTGATTCCCTCAGACAGTGAATGTTGGAACCTAAGAGCAGTGCATCAGGACGAGGGGTCTTGGGAGGGCGTCGGGTGCAAAGGGCTCCAGAAGGAGGCTCGCGAGCGGGGAGCGTTGAGAAGCCCCTGAGCCCCTGCGTGGTCCGTGAGCGGGGATGGAGCCCAGGGTCAGCAGGCTGCGTGCTTGGGGTCTGTGTGCCTCAGTTTCCTAATCTGGAAGTGGGGCGGATGAGAGAGCTGCGTGCGGAGAACAAAGGTTGAGGGAGTCGGGGAATCTCATTATGGAATTGGAGAACATTTTTATGACTTTGGGGTGGGGGGAGGAGCTTTCTTGAGCTGGGTGGACGAAGCCCAGACAAACAGAAAAATAAGGGACCGAGAAACGCAGTGGTGTTAAATTACGCAACTTCTTTCTGTAGGAGGGAGGGCCTGAGGCCACAAGGAAACCAAACGAGTCATTTTAGAAAGAAAAATTGCAGAAAGAGCTCTTTGAAATCAGTGAGGGGAGGGTGAGCAGCCCAAGAGGTGGCCGGCCGGGCTGTGGGGACTCAGGGAGGGGCGTCGGCACCCACGAGTGCTGGCTTGGGCAAGGACACGGCCCCGGTGCTGTCCCCCTTGGTGTGGGGTGTCGCCAGTGTGGCAGCTGCATGTGCAGGGGACGGGGCAGGTGGAACCCCTGAGCCCCCTCAGTGTTGCCAGAACCTACATAACTGTGCAAAAGGTAAAGTCCAGCACATTTTCCCGAAAATAAGCCCTAGCTGGTGGTTTCCAGGGTGATGGCTGGTGTGCTGCAGGAGTCCTGCCTCGCTGAGCTCTTGCTCTGTGGCTGCTCTGCTAAGGCCTGGGTAGGCCGACTGGGGCTGGTGTCTTTGATCTCTAGTCCTCAAGGCTAGTAGGTCTTATTTTCAGGGAATCATGGTCTTAAAAACCAAAGGTAAAGCAGGAGGTATAAAAGTGCCATGTGGGGAGTCTGCCACTCTTGGCTTCAGGATTTCTGTTTGCAGTCAAGGTACAGAAGGTGGCAGGGTTTCCCTGTCAAGGCCAAATCCTAAGTGTTGTAGGCTTCACGGCCCGGTGACTCTGTCACAGGGACTCGTCTCTGCAGCCTCTGCCGGGAGCCGAGGTGTGATAGGAGCAGGCCTGAGCCTGGCTGCGTCCCTCTCGGAGTGGTGGCTCCTCCGTCAGGAGATGGCCAGCGTGATGTGGTTTCCAGAGCTGTGGCGAGGCAGCGGCGGCCAGATGTGCGCTCGGGTTCGAGCCTGGGATTGGCTGGCTGCCCTGAGGGAGGCCGCGCCACCCGTCCCATCCCGAGAGACAGCCTCCCTGTGCTTCTCCCTCCTCTTGTTCTTTAAACCCCAAACCTTATCTTTATTTCTAATTAACTTCAGCCTGATGTGCTTCTGTTTTTAATTCCACCCTCTCAGTGTCTTCAACGTTTAGAAAAGTCGAATTCTTAATTTATTTTCTTTTTATTCAATAATGAAACATTGAAGGTTTTGCAGTTGTCCTCTGGGTATAGCGTCAGCCCTGTTTCCCAGGTTTTCATTTATCGCCTTGTTATTTCCTAGATTGCTGCTTCTAATCCTTCTCTCTCTCTCTCTCTCTCTCTTTCTGAAGTCCCAGGGATCAAACTCAGCATGCTGTCTACTATTGAACTACATTCCCAGCTCTGAATTTCCTTTTTATTTAGAATTTGGAAGTGTTTTTAGATAGTCCTACATTAAAACAGTGTGTGTGTGTGTGTGTGTATATATATATATATATATACACACACACATTATATATATATATAATCTGTTAAACGTTTCTGGCCTTTTCTGGTGGGAACATCTATTGAGCCCAGCTCAAGAGTCTCCTACATGGAAACACTTTCTCTTTAGCTGCTCACAGCCCTTTGCTATTTATTTTGTATGACAGTGTGTTGTCTATATCTCTCCTTTCCCTCCTCTTGTCAGAGTGTATCTGTCAACTTTGCTGGGTAACAAATAACCCCCAAATCTCAATGGTTTAAAGCAAAACGGCTCCTGTCTTGCTGCATACTGGCTGGGCTTGGAGGTGGCTTCTGCTCACCTTGGACACAGGTGGCACTGCATTGTGTTTGTTGCTGGTCACAGAAAGTGTGGGAGGCTCAGGAGGACCTTGTCCCACCCAAGAAGGGTCTGACACTGCTACTTCTGTGACACACTACTTCTGTGAGTAGCAACAGAGGACTGGGAGGTGGCCTTGCTTGGGCCCTGCGGGCAGAGGGGCAGGTGTTTGTGCACCCTGAAGACTACTGTGGGAGTGTCTGCCTAGTGAGGACTTTGTGGCCTTCACCTTTACCCTGCCCAGGGGAGGCCTGGCCCCTGGTGGAGCATTGTAGAAGAAGGGAATTAGTCAGGCCTGCTTTTATGTGCAAAGGGCAGAGTCCCGCCTCACAGCAGCTTGTACCAGAGAAGGAATCTGTTGGCTCACGTGACACAAGCCCTGAGGCAGAGCTGATGTGGGTGTGGTGGCTCCGTGTCCTCACCTGATGGTACCGATGTCCATCTGTCTGTCTCTCCCTGTGCCCTGTCCCTTGCCCTTACAGCTCTTCTTTCTTCAGAGTTGACTTCCTTCTAGCAGTTTTCCCATTTTCCACCCCAGGGCCTCCTGGGTAATCCCTGGGCTTGGGAATCCCCAGAGCTGTCTACTCAGTTGGTCAGCGGAGTCCTGGGTACAGGACCCCTTGTTCTGCTGTCACCCGCCTTCTCCTGGTGACAGCTGATGGGGATGGAGCTGGGGACACTGGGCCCTGGGTCACATCCTCTCAGTGCAGGGCTTGGGTGATTTCCCCAAGGGAAGCACCAGAGGGTGTGGATTCAGGGTGAGCCAAACCGGCAGGGGTTGGTGTGGTGGCTGTGTGGACAGAAGGAACTGGAATCTGGAGGCCGGGTCCTCCGATGGATGCGGGGACTGAGCTCCAGGGTCCAGGCCTTCCCAAGCTCATTCCTGCACCCTGCCTCTGTCCTGCGCTCCTCCCGCGGTGTGGGGCTCTGTGCGGGCTGGCAGTGCTGGCGCGACTGGGAAGCGGTCCCTGGAGAGGTCGCCGCCCCATGCTGCCTGAAGGTGTTATTTCCCACACCTAAGATCTGGCCTAAGGTGCAGAGCTCTCGGGCTGGCACACTTTACGGTCTGCACCCAAAGATTGATTGCCCCCTGCCTGGCTGGGGAGCCTACGTTGGTTACTGGAAGGGTCCGAGTTGGAGCTGTTGCATGAGGGCGCCTCGACAAAACACCACGGCGGAACCTGGTTCCATTTGGCTTATTTAATTTGGATTTATGGCTGATTCATGTCATGCTAATGTGATCGCCTCCGGCCGGGCTCCAGGCATTTGGAGACATCGCCTCTCTAGACTGAGTATGAGAGCCTTGAATATCCACTAGTGTTTAACTTATGATGGAAACTTTTCATCCTTCAATATTTTACCAACTTATACGGCTCCTTTGGAAATCTTAATGATATGTGGCTGTCACTTTAAGCGAGGTACTTTGGCTTCCTGTTATGAATAATCCTTTTATTTTTCCTATAAAATTGCCAGGGAGCCGAGGTCTATTCATCATCTCCCCCGCTGGGAAAGCGCGCGCTCGGCGCCGCTAGGGGGCACTCTTGGCTTTCTCTTTCCTGACTCAGACTTTTCCTTGACCCATATTTTGCTTTTGAAGGTTCCGCGGCGCTGGAATCTGGGGTTGTTTGCTTGCTAGGCTTGAAAACACGCCTGCAGCGGGGGTCATCGCAGACATGCGACCTTGGTGTTTCCCAGGACACACGCAGTTGCATCCGCGCCGCCGCGGGGTGGTTAATTCTTGGGAACAACGGGCTCTGGGGCCAGCCGCTCCCGGGCTGCCTCTGGGAGCTGAGTCGGTTACGCAGCAGCCGCGGAGCCGGGAAGCTACAGGCCGCTCTCTGGTCAGCCTTTCACGCCGGCGCGGACGTGTGTGTGCCCGTGGAAGGGCGCATCCTGCTGGAGAAGGCTCGCCAGCGTGGTTCTGAGCCCGGCTTTGATGCGGGTCAGGACCTTCTGACACAGATCTGTGGGGACCTCAGGGCCTGGTTCCGGCACCGCACTGGGCCCGATCAACCACCGCGGGGCGCCGCCGAGCTCCACTGCCCTGGGGATGCCGGATTTGGCCTGGAGACCCACGCCCACTCTATTATGCCGTCTCCTTTCAGTTCTTAGATTTCACCTGTTTTCCCATTCCTGGGATCAAAGTCTTAGGAAGAATGACATCTTACCATAAATAGTTAGGATTAAAGGTCTTTCAAATAGCTTTGCTTTATGAAGGGTTCAAGTCTGGGGTGCCGTTAGCTGGCGATTCATCCTTTCACCGACTGAAGACAGGAGACTCTGTCGGCCGCTGTCTTTCCCAGGCCTCTGTCCTGGCCGCGGCCCCTCCTCACCTCTCTCCAGCCAGCAGCCCTGCCTGGCTGCCCCTTCCCCTGCCTCTACCAAGCTGCTGCAGGTTGCTAGGCAACAGCCTCCTCCTGCTGCCCCTGCTGTGTGGTCCTGGGGACCGTGGCCCTCCCATCTGGTAAGCAGACCCTTTAGTCAGGCGCAGGCGGGGCGCTATCCCCCATGAACGTGCCTCTCCTCCTGCTGCATCCTTGGCAGGGTCATTAGTGGGAAGATGCCTGGGAACCCTGTCCGCATTTCCAGGAGGGACACTGTCGGCTGCTGTGGGTCCCGAGGTATCCAGTGAGGGGAGCCCCTGGGCCTGCGTTAAGGGTTTGCCCAGCTTCACAGTGCGTGTGTGGCCCTGCCAAGTGCCAGCATGAGACGAGAGGTTTTCCAGAGAAACCAGTCAGTGGCACAGCATAGGCGTGGTGGTGAAGACACCACCCTGCTTTTCTCCTTCTTTCTGTCCTTCCTTGTTTTAAACCCCAGTCTGCCTCACCTACTGAGGAGTGCACTGCTTGAGGGGATAAGTGGCTACTCGGTGACACCTTGCGCAGGTGATAGACCCGCAGCTCCACTCCCTGGGGCCCCCTTGAGTTGCTAAGCAGGGCGGGGAGGTGACAGTGAAGGTGAGAGGGTTGCATGATGCCTTGAGGCCCCATTCCCAGCCCTGTCTGTCACCAGGTGGGGGACCATGACAGAGAAGCAGAGCCCGCTGGTTTTGGGGGCAGCCCCAGCGTGGGATGCTGGTGTGACGAGAGCTCCCCATGTGTCTGCTGTGCTCCCACTGCTGACACTGTTGCAGTGTAGCCTGCTCTGGTCAGTCCAGTGTGTGGGCTCCGCCTGGCTCTGGTGCCTTCTGCAGAATTCTCGCCCCTGGGACCTCGAGGAGCACGAATTTGTCACACTGGAGGTTTTACTGCTGGCCATGCCTTCCTGGCATCAGGAGGCAGAGGCCACATCAGCCTCGGGTCCTCGTGTGGCCCAGTAGGACTGTGCGACAGCCTGGTTGGGGTCCAAGTGCAGGCTGCTGCCTGGCTCCTGAGGCCTGGGCTTCGTCACATGTGGGTCTCTTGAGCTTCCTGAAGCTAAATTGGCAGAAGACTGGAGTGGGCACTCGACGTTTTGTTGACAGTGGTTTCAGCACACAGAGACTGATTGGAGAGTGATCGAGTGTCAGGGAAAATTAGCCATAGAGTGAGTGTCGGGACCGAAACCTGCAGTGTCCCTGCCTCTGCCAGTCAGCACTGGTACCGTGGGACCTGCTTGTGGCCCCCAGCTGCTCCGCACAGCCGTGTGCATCTAGGGGTCTCCACCCTCCTTAAATTCCAAGGTGTGCCCCAACCCCCGGGCCTATGCTTGGCCAGGTGCCAGGAGGGCCCTGCCTACAGGGCGCCGTCAGGGAGTGCGGGGCCAGGTGCCAGCCCCGGGGGGCTCGATGCTGAGGCTCACTGCTGAGCCTGGCTGGGCAGCATCATGATGCTGCTGGCTGTGGCAGGGACATCACGGCAGATGTGACGGTGACCGTGTCTGAAAGGGAGCCCGCTGTGTGTCCCACAGGTGAAGCCGAGGCCGTGCTGAGCCTCGGGTTTGTGGCAGGTGTGCCACATGTGTGGCCACTGCCTTTCTCTCCTTGGCACTGGTGGGGTCACACAGTGCCTAGTGCTGGGTGACTTGCTCTTTCCTTGGGGACCTGTCTGGGCTGCCTTCCTGCACCCGCCTTCCTGTGGCCCCTGGCTGCACAGGGGACGTGGCGGCTTGCGTGCGGGCATCTCTGTCTTCCGAGTCCCTCTCCCCTGCAGGGCTGCCTGGGGCATTCTGTGTGTCCCAGGCACATCTGCCTGCTTCCCTGTGGCCTCAGCCAGGTGTGCACTGCAGTGGCAGAAACCAGAATTCCTTTCTAGATACAGCTGTCACACTGGAAGTGCAGTGACGGCCCCAGGGCAGGAAGCAGCTGTTTAGCTAATGCCATCGGCCACTGCATCTGCGGTAAGACCAAAGGATTTGAAACCCGGTTGTGGCCGGTTTGGATGGATTCAGCAGCCTGTGCTTCCCTGGCCGTGGGCCTGCCAGCCCTGGCTTGTGGCCTGTGTCTTAAAATAACTGCCAGGCATTTTCCTGCAGAAACGGAGACCACCACACCACAGCAATGTATGTGCACCCACGTCTATAGCAGCATGATGTGTGATAGCCAGGGCTTGGAAACAACCCAAATGCCCTTCAACCGCAGAATGGATAAAAAGATGTGGTATTTTTATATAGTGGAGTACTATTCAGCTATAAAGAAGGATTGCCCGGAGGCTCTTACAGGTAAATGGAGAGTGAAATAAATCAGACTTGCATGTGTAAATACCATAAAGTTTCCCTAGTGTAAGGAAATGAAAGAGTAAACAAGATCCAAAATCTACAATAAACATTGTGAAAGGATAATAAATTGCTTAAAGGGGAAAGGAGAAAAGAAGGAAAAGAAAAAAAGATAAATTTGGATGCATATCCATAAGATAACTAAGGTGATTATACTACTAATTCTATTATTCTTGGGAAAGAAGAGCTAATGCTCATACGATAAGACCCATTTTGCATGTCTGTATTTGGTAATTTAAGCAGCTCTTTTGAAGTTAACAATATGCAATATAACAGCCACTGTTAAATTGTTGTCATCTTGTTTTGAAAGCCTATGGTATTGTTTTGGGTTTTCTGTTGTTGTTTATCTCTTTTGCTTTTTGTTTTTGTCCATGTTCTCCTCTCCTTTAAAAAAAAAAAAAAAAGAGAAAAAGAATCTGGATAAAAACAAAATTGTGAAAACGAAACAAAAGCTGCCAGGGCCTCGGTTAGTCTCCCGCCGTCTTGGGGTATGAAAGTGCGCAGCAAGTGGCCACGTGGAGAGTCGGCGCCCGCTTTGAGAACATGGGGAGGCGTGTGCAGGCCCTCACGTCCCTGGCCTCCAGACAGCGGGGTGGGGCGCGGGAACCTAGCGCCAGGCTCTCCTCTTCCGTCCGTCCATCCATTGTCTGTCGCAGGCTGCAGCCGACCTGGCCCTAAAATGCAGCTCTCTCCTCCGGGAGGAAAATGGAGCCATTTCCTGACATTTTTCCTCGTTACCGGAATCGGCCCGGGTAGTGTTCCAAGTCCTCACCAAGGGCTGAGTGAAGCTGGACCTCACTGGTATCCCGTTTTGTCCTTTACTGTTCCCAGAAGGTGGCTGCTGTGCAGGGTCCTGATGTCTGCAGAAGGTGCCTGGGAGCCGGGAGAGGGTGCTCAGAGGTGACCCTGTCCTGGGCAGCAGGGCGTCCTGGAGGGTCTGCTCAGCCCCCACGGTGGGCTCCTCTCGTGTTCGGGGTTCCACTGTGGCTGGCTTCCTTAGATGCCATGGGGCTGGGTGAGTGGGTACTGCCCAGAGGCGCTGGGCCACCAGCTGCACCTGCAGGCTGGGGCGGTGGGGTCACCCGAGGTGGGGTCACCTGGGCACCATCTGGGAGCCCTCTGCCCACAGTGCCTCGGGTGGATTCTGGAAGCCACTGAAGTACCCTGGGCAGGTGTCGGCCAACAGGTGCAGGGCGTGGTCAAGGGTTTAAGGTTGTGCTGCGTGGGGCTACCGCCTCCTCTGGAAGTGACCTTTCACTGTGGCTATGTTTGTTCTGTTGGGGTCCAGAGTGGGGTGTGCTATGTGTAGGGGCTCAGTATGGAGAGCTGGTCCTTCCTGGGCCAGGAGCCATTGGCGTGGGCTGCCAGGGGTTCCAGGGGTGGTGAGTGGGACCCATTTGGCTGACATTGATGGCAGCAGAGGCCTGGCGAGGACGGCAGAGCCGCATGAGGTGACAAGAGCTGGGCAAGGCCTGGGCAGAGAGGGTCCCACTCAGTGGGGGTGGGGTCCATCCATAGTGGACAGGCCCTGTCATTGTGAGCCAGGCGAGGTGGGGACTGAGGCCTGGGGACTGGTCTGTGCTCCTAGGGCACCAAGTTGGTCACACCACTGGCAGCGCCCAGTGCTCACATCACTTGTGGGCCACACCTAGGCCTATCAGGCTGGGCTTGGGGTCCAGCCGGGCACCCCCAACTGCAGACAGGAAGTAGAGTCCATGGGGGGTGAGGGCAAATAGTGGCATGTGTGAAGTGACCATGGGTGGGCAGATTTGCACACAGACCCCACTGGGCCCATGTTAGAGCCTGGGCAGAGGTGCGCATCGAGGTCCTGGGGCTCAGCCCTGGGCTCCCTAGAGGCTGATGGCCCCTGTGCTTCCTCCCAGGCGTGCCAGCACCTGCCACCCAAGACTCACCTGTGGGGCCAGGGGTAAGTCCAGGTGAGGGGGGCTGCTTCTCAATTCCAACAGCTCTGGGTGCAAGAAGACGCTTCCTCTGTCCCCATGGGGGTCCCTGCAGCTTGGGGAGGGACTGGGACAGGGCGTATGCCTGGTCTCTGCCCTCAGGACCTCCAGGTCGGTCCCCCTCTGAGGACATACTGGCTTGTTGCTGCCCAGCTCCCATTGATGCTCGCTGCTCCCCTCTGCTGCCTTGGTCTGTGCCCGCCCTGGTGGGCCCCCCATCGTGTGGCTGGATCCTGCACTCTCTGCTGTCCTGTGTGCGCCTGTGTGTGTGTGTGTGTGTCCATGCACTGTGGGGCTTTTCGCATTGGCCAGTGGTGCTGGCTCCTCTCACCCAAGCTCTCCCGCCTTGCAGTTGTCACTGTCCCAGCTGGTAGCTTCTCCACTGTCCCCAGCTCAGCACCACTCATCCAAACCCAGTCCACAGCCACCGGACAGTCCCCAGCCTGAGACAGTAAGTGTCCCTGCCCCCACCCCTGACTGCTGGCTGGAAGCCTGGGCTCTCCCAGCCCTCCCGGTCCTCGTCTCGGTGCTGGGGACTTTGGTGGGTTCTCTGTGCCAGGGACCTTGGGGACAGGATGGAATGGACCCTGCCCACCTTCACACGTTGGGCTTTGGTCACTGTTACCTCAGGTGTGGTGACCCTCATGGCCCAGCCCAGTGCTCTGGGTGCTCAGAGGCTCTCCTTTGCCTCAGGGCATCTGGGGACCTGACCTTCAGCCAGCACACTGGCCGGGCCTGTGGTAGTTCACTGTGTGTTTAGAAGGACTCAGGCTCTTTCTGTTTCATCCACGGTTTTTAGTACTAAGTTTACTACCTCAGGCCCTGGTGTCTCCTGTGGTACTGACCTGCTCACCAGACCGACGTTCTTTCCTCATTCTTTTTTTTGGACTCACAAATCAGGTCACCACATGGAATGAAGGGTGCCCAGTTAATTATGAATTTCAGATGAAAGCAAATAATTGTTCAGGGTAAGTGTGCTCCGAGCATATTTACGCACGGGGCACACTTGTACCAAAATTATTTGCTGCTCACGTGAAATCGCAGTGTAACCGAGTCTCGTGTACTTCTAGCTGCTGATGACCCTACAACTGGGCAGCGACTCCCCTCAGATCAGAGTGCCCTTGGGGGGTTTTAGCTGGGGTGCTTGGTGGCCTCACCTGGAGACCCTCGTTTTGCTCAGGACTTCCAGTTGGGGGGCAGGATCTCGCACCTGGAAGCTGACCTGAGCCAGACCCCTTCCGTCCCGGAAACCTCCGTCACTGAGCACTTACAGGAGCTGCCGTTTGCCCCTCTGCACGCCCCCATAATTGTGGGAGCCCAGACCAGGAGGTGAGGTGTGGCGGGGCTGGGCTGGGGCCAAGCGCGCGGGGCTGGCGTCTTACCCGGTTGACTCTGAGGGCAGGCCATCTGCAGAGGGGGCCGTGGACGCCCCGCCATCTCGGTCACCCTCTCCCGGGAGGCTGCTGGCTGAGGAGTCTTTCCGTTTCAGCGCCAGAGGCCACCTCTCGCGGGCCACCAGGGCTCTCCTGCAGTCTGCAGGCTTCCCGGAGATTCTGGACGACAGCAGGCAGCCTGCCGAGGCTGTGAGCCCCACGGAGCCTGCGCAGTTCACCCCGCTGAAGGAAGAGCGCGACCGTCTGCAGAGCAATGAGATCGTGCTGCACTTCCTGGCCTTTAGCAGGTAGAGCCCTGTGTTTCTGGCCTCCGTGACCCCCACTCACCCACGTGCCACGCGGAGGAGCGCGGAGGTGGGTCTGTCCCCGCAGGCACTGTGTTCAGGTGCTACTTGATTAAGCCCTGGTGTCTGGTTTTTAACTTAGTTCTTTTAAATTTTTTAAACTGACACATAATAGTTGGGGATATTTATGGGGCACATTATGAAACTGGTACTATGTAGGCACAGTGAGCCATGATCCAATTGGTCACTGGCATCTCCCTCTCCCTAAGCGTTTTTCACTTTTTTTGTGCTGGGAACCTGGAAACCGCCAAGTGTCTTAGCTTCCTTTGGCTGGGACCCACTCAGAGACTCTCCGGGTGCTGAGAAGCCTGCTCTGTTTTGGTGCTCTGTCCTTGGTTAAAATGTGGACAGCGTGTTCCTGACTCTCAGATGTCGGGGCCATGGTGGCAGTGACGTCCTCCAGCCAGGGGGCTGTTAACGTCTCCAGTGCTGCCGGTTGCTCACTGGCTCCCCGAGGGCACAGTGCGGCCCTTCCGTGGGAGACCCTGCAACCTGGACAGTCTCCCTGCACACACGCGCGTCCCTCCCCAGGTGCCTTGCAGTGGACGCTTGATTAATTCGGAGCTGTTGTTGGATTCAGAGTGGCCCAGGACACCCGAGGAACACCGTGGCCAAAGACTGTGTATTTCACCTTCCAGTTCTACCGCTTCCCACCCGCTACCACACCGCGCCTGCAACTGGTCCCGCTGGACGGGACCGGGAAGACCAGCTCCGGCTCCCTGTCCCATGTCCTCGTCCCCATCAGTAAGGACGGCTTCTATGATGCCAGTAAGTGTGCGCGCGAGAAAGCTTTGTGTTACTGACTGCTAGGGAGGGTGCTGCGAGAAGCTGGCCACGGGTGCAGGGTGTGAGTGAGTGGGCTGCCAGCCTGCGGCCTGCTGCCCAGCCGTAGCCCAGCCCCACCCAGAGCCTGCCCCAGACTGGGCTTATTTCGAAGCAAATCTTAGGTGTTGTCATTTCATTTGTAAATATTCCCTTACAAGCTCTAAAACGCTGAGGCTTTTTAAAAATAACATGACTTTAGTATTGCACCACAGAGAAACAGAAGGTACTTTCTAATGCCATCAAATACATAGCCAGGGGTCACATTGCCTCGGTCACGTCCCAGCTTTGGAAAATGATTTGTTCAGAGCTGAGGGGTGCACTCATGTTGCGGTGGGGTGGAACCCTCAGCCTGGCCCGGGCTTTGCCGCCCGCCCCGGTCTTTGTTTCCTCTTTCATTTCTGTGTTGAAGAAGCCACGTTATCTGGTAGAGGACCCATTGCACAGTTTGACTTCGTTTGTGTGTCTGGGCAGTGGCAGTAGGAGGGTCCCCTGGCCACCTCTTTTCCTTTAAATGGGGAGTAAACCTGGCTGTGTGATCAGATGCACGGTTTTTGGTTTTGGCAAGAATTCTTTGCAGCCAGCAGTGCAGGCAGCTTCCGTAGCACTGTGGCATCTGCTTGAGTCTGCATTTCCCGTGGCCATCAGCTCTCGTGAGCTCCCACGCTAGGTCGTCAGCCCGGCTTAACTTTTAAAGGGGTTCAGGGAATTCGCGGTTCTAAAGATCTGTGACGGGAAGGAGAAAGTGTCCTGTGAGAGATTGATTCGACTCAAGAAACTTGGGGGAAGAAAACAGAGCAAACTGAATGAAAATGGAAGGAAATTTGAAAACAAGCGTCAACGCTTCGGAAACGAACAGCAGAAGCATCGGCCAAACGACTGGCCCAGGGAGTCAGCAGGCGCCGCAGGTGATGCCGGTTCTTGGCCACGGTCAGAACTGAGTCAGGTGGTAAAGCTCAGAATGCCACTGTCTGTGTTTATAGTGAACATGGTCAATCTGAGAGCCCACTGGTGTCCACCCCTGAGTACCACGAGTGTGGCATCCCCGGAGCTGGGCAGCAGCGGCGGCCTATACTCTGCTCACCTGCAGGTCTGTCTCGGACTCCAGCATTGTCTCCTGTCAGACCCAGAAAGGGAGCTTGGGGAGGGCTGGGCAGCCTCGGCTGTTTCCCTCCCTCCCTCCCTGCAGTCCCACCAGCTGCTCCTGCCTTGAGGGGGAGATGGGGTGCATGGCGCCCTGATGCCAGGGGAGTGACGTGTGGGGCATCACTTCCCGCCTGCTTGTTTCTCAGGCCTTACCGCTCAGTTTGCAGCCAGCCTTTACTGCGGCTGCTGTCCTTGGGAAGGATCCAGCCTTCCGGGGTCATTTCTCCCAATCCAGCCACCTCCCTCGCGTGTTCTTCCAGGACTAAGAGTTTAGCTTTTCTCCCCAGAAGGCTTGGAGACGAATCAGAGATCTACATGGGCTCCAGCGCCCCTGTGCAAACCCGCTGGAGCCTCAGCCCTGTGTTCCATCCCGGTTCTGCCCTGTCTGTATATAGTTAGCGTGTCATGGCTCCTGCTGTGAGGTTCAGTGCTGGCATTGAGATCATTCAATAAAGGAGGCCAGCCACCTAGGAGTCACCCCTGATTGGAACGTAAAGCCTTTTCCAGGGTGAATTTCCCAGGCAGGAATTTAAGTCCCCAAATTCAATTTCCTTGCAAGTTGATATCCAAAAAAGTTATACTCCCAAATCAAATTTTCTTGCCATTATGAATTAAAATTCAAAATCCAAAACTCAGGTTAAAATCCAAGAAAAAAATGGGAAGCTCTCTCCACCTTCTCCCGTGGCTGAGCCTCAGCCCCGGATGCTTAGCATGCACGGGCGTGAGCTCCCTCTGGCAGCCCCAGCACAGAGTGGGGGCTCCTCTTGGGACAGGTGAGGTTCCAGGGCCCTCAGAAGTCGCAGCCGTTCAGCATCAAGTCTCACAGGCTTCATGGCAAAGTTGTTTTTTGTTGTTGAGATACAGTGCGTGCAGTGAAGGTACCCAGCTCTCAAGGGTACAGGGTCGTGATTTAAGAAGAACAATAGTTTCTGCTTTTTTTTTTTAAGCAGTTGTAGGTTTCCACGAAAGCTGAGTGCAGAGTTTCCGTTGAGCCTGGCCCCTCACTAGCACCCTCTGTTAGTGCATCTCATCGGTCCAGTTGATGAGCCACACCCAGGCGTTGCTTTTAGCCGAAGCTCATGGTTTGTGTTAAGGTTCCCCGTGCGTCACCCCGTTTTGGCAGCTGCTGTCACCTTGTTCCCACAGTTACAGCGCCACTGCCCGAAGCTTGCTGTGCTCCCCTTCTTCACCCCACCCCGGTGACCACTGATAGTTTTCACCATCTCTGATATTTTGTCTTTTCCAGAATATCATGCAGTTGGAGTTGTGCCTCAGGAAGCCTTCGCAGATTGGCTTCTTTTGGTCCGTAACATGCATTTAAGGTTCCTTTGTGGCTTTTCATGTCTTACTAGCTAGCATTTTTTTTTTTTCCTGGTGCTGAGGTTTGAACCAAAGGCATTGTCACTCTCTAGTGCTTAAAGTTTTTTTTTTAATATTTTAAAAATTGAGACAAGCTCCAATTTGTTAAATTGCCAGCGCTGGGCTCAAACTTACGATCCCCCTGCCTTACCCGCCCGGAGTGCTGGGATTACAGGCCTGCACCATCAGGCCTGTCTTAGCTCATTTCTTTTTACAGCTGAAAATATTCCATTGTACGTAGTTACCCATCTGTCTAGTCTTGGTTGCTTCTAGCATTTGGCAATTATGACTACAGTCGTTACAAACATTTGAATGTGGGGTTAGGGTAGACAGCATGGAATGTGATTGTTATTTTGTACGTAGTAGAGGAGGTATAGTCTTGTAAGAAACTGCCGAGTTATCTCCAGCAGCGGCTGCACATTTTGCCTTTCCACCAGCGGAGTGTGAGTAATTCCTGTTGCTCTGCACCCTTGCCAGCACTTGGTTTTGTCTGTGCTTTGGATTTCAGCCGGTAGTGGTTTTCTTGTTGCTTCCATTTGCAGCTCTCTAATGACATTCGATGCCGAGCATCTTTCCAGTGCTTCTTTGCCATCTTTAATCTTCTTCGCGAAGCATCTGTTCAGAGACACCCAGGTGGGACTCTCCGCGTACCTTGGATGCTGCTCCTTTGTCAGACATGTGCTTTGCAAATATTTCCTCCTCCTCTGTGGCTCATCTGTCTCCATCTCTTGCCAGCCTGCTTTGCAGAGCAGAAGTGTTTGATTGTGGTGAAGCACAGCCCGTGACTTTCCTTACACTTTGTGTGTGGTGCCGTGTAAATGTCACCCTTGGACCCAAGGTTTTGTCCTGTGTGACCACAAGTTCCCTGTTTTCATCTGGGCTGGGTCTATGGTCCATTTTGAGTTCATTTCCATAAAAGGCATGATATTTACAAGTGAAGACACATGTGTCGCTGTCACCTACCTGGAAGGGGCTGTGGAAGTCATGCGGAGGCCTCCCTCACCCACTCCACACCCTAATCGCTGACCTTCTCTGCTCTTCTGAACTTCTGGACACTGTTCCTGCAGGTGGCATTGGAGCCTTTTTTCCTCCTGGTATTGGAGATGGAACCAGGGCCACCCTGAACTACATCCCCAGCCTTTTTGGTTTTTTATTTTGAAGCAGGGTCTCAAGTTTTCCAGGCTGGGTACAAACTCTCGATCCTCCTGCCTCAGCCTCCCAGACCATGGCTAAGCTCTGCCCATTTCTTTGAACTTGAGTGGGATTGCTATTTTGTGCTCTCTTATGAAAATCTGACTTGTTCCGCTCAGCATTCTGTCTGAGATTCATCTGGAGCAGTAGTAGCAGCACCGGTAGTTTCTCCTCTTCCTTGACACTGGCCTCGTGCCCACCAAATGTAGAAAATGAGCCCATGCCCAGTCCTTGATTAGTTATTCTAAGCAAAGTTACCTTCCCAGAATTGAAAGCTTGATACTGCAGAGGCGCGGGCTTCTGCCTGAGAGTAGCTGGGAAATGGCTTGTTTTAGCTCCAGCGAGCCATGCCACGCACTTCCCTGGAGGAAGTAGCCCCTGCGATGTTGCATTCTTGGCAGAGGCTCAGCGTGCCAGCGCCTGCCGAGCGAGCCCAGAGGGAGACCCCGCAGCCTGCCGGACAGACGCTTCTAGAACCCGTGCCCACCAGGCCCGGGGGAGCAGCTGTCTCTCACGGTGTTTTGGACCTGTGAACATCTTCCCTGGTGTGACAGCCAGTGTCATTCTGCAGAATGCCGGTCCAGCCTCTTGCCTGGTGGCCAGCATTAGACCTGGACACAGAGTCACCTTGCCTGTCCCTGCCATAGCGGGTTCTTCTCTGTGTCTTCTCCGGGAGCCCAGGCCCATGTGTCATTGCCTCCCTGAACCTACTGGTACCTTGTGGGACACTTGCTTCTGCTGTTTATCTTCACTCCGAGCTACTTGAAGGCAAGGCGTAGCTGTGGTAATGCTTTAACTCTCAGCCCCCAATGCATGTCTTTTTAAAGGAAGGGCCCGTTTTGTATATGCACACTTTACCTGTCAGTGCCACCTGCTTCAGGCCATCCCACCTGCAGGTGTGAATGTTGGGCTGTTACCCGTGTCTCCTGAGGGGAGAGCGTGGTCCAGCTGTGCTTGGGAAGAACCTTGGGGAGACCTCTGTCTCCATACCCTCCCTCATGCTCCTGCGCTTGGCTAAGCTGGGATCGTGTTGGTTATTTAATTGGAGTTCTCAGAGTGGGTAATTTTTCTGATGTTCTCCTCTGATCTCCCTCTAATAGCTGGTGTTCTTCTATTTAAGAAGAACTCTGCCTTATTAACTGGGGATGAGCTGCATATAGGCTGTCAAAGGGGACAGGACAAGTATGTTTAATGCTTTCCTTTTAATTGCCAGTTTTCAGAGTCGGAAGCTGGTGTGACAGTTACTCCACTTGTGGCGTGGAGGTTTCGGGAGTCTGGTTTCTGTCTTCTTTGTGTCACTGTGATTGCTGGATTTCTGCCCAAGCATCTGGTTTCAGTTGCTGTTTCCTCTTTCTGGTTCTTGAGCATCCACACTGGCTAGTCGGGCCACCTGGGTTGGCTCAACCTGCTCAGTGGCCTAGGGGACTCTCCCTGTCCGGTGTTCTGGGCTCATTTTGGGTTAGCTTCCTCCACAGAGCCTGTCCCCCGAGTGGGTGCCTTCTGGAGACCAGAGTGTGGGAGCTTTTTCCTGCAAGGAGGTGGGAAATATATATTAAAACACAGCTCCTGTTGCTACTTCAGCTCTGATATTTCCTTGTTTTATTTGTATTTGTCTTCCACAGAAAATCACATATTTTCAGGAGTACGCTCCTGATGTTAATGTCCCCGGTGTGGGTCCCTGGGGGAACAAAAGTTCTTTGTGACTCTGTCTCAGGCTTTGTCTGCACTCTGCCAGCGTGGTGTGACCAGAAGTTCTCAAAATAAATCTTTTCTCTGTGGAATTAGGTTAGCAATTTGACATTCAGTAGGATTCATTTGTTTCAATTTGTTTTCAATTTTATGTTTGCTTTCCTTCCTTTTTGATTCAATTTTTAAATCAAATCATGACTTAAAATGGAAAAGTGTAATCAAATGCATGTTCGACCTTCCTGGCCAGCCTGTCCCCTCTCGTCCAGTTTCCTGGAGGTTTTTAGTTTCTGGTTTATCCTTCTAGTGTTTTTGTTTCAGTGTTAAATAAGTACCTTTGTTTATGTATTCATTCCCCTTGTATTCTTCATCAGTCAGTAGCATCTCAAGTATACTCTTTTGCGTCTTTTTCCAGTTAGCATCACATCTGTTGCTCTTCACGCGGAAATCACTCGCATCCTTTTATAGCTGTGTGTCCTCCAGTAGGTGGATGTTCTGTTCTGTCATTTATTCAACTCGTCTCTCACTGATGGCGCTTGGGTCATTTCCAGTATTTTACAGTCTCATACTACAGTACTTAGTAACTCTGGGTATCTGATTCTAGAAGTAGGATTACAGGGTCAAAGGTTTCCATGACTGTCTTTGTCTGTCTTCTGTTGGTTTAACAAAACACACAAGCTTATCCCTGAGACTGAGTAATGAACAGAGATTCATTCTGCTCACCGTGCTGGAGGCTGGAAGTTAGAGCTTGTGTGGCCCCATCCCTTCAGCCTCTGGCAGCATCCATCATGGTGCACGGGGCCATCATGGTGGATGCGATGGGGCAGGAGTGCCACGAGGGTGAGGGACATGTCCCATGGTGAGACAGGAAGCCAGAGAGATTCAGAGCCAGGCCAGCTCTTTCCCAGCTTGTTCTTTGAGAACTCACTCAACGCCTGAGACCAGAATCGATGCCTTCTGAGGGCAAGCTGGGGCCCACACCCCCTCTGACCATGCAGTGAAAGGGTCTACTACACCATGCTGATGCCAGGGTCCCCATGCCCTGCCTAGGAGCCTGCCCCCTCCAGACCACGGCCTCCCCTTTGTCTGTCACCCCCGTCTGTTTCTCAGTGGCCTCGCCCTCACAGTCCCCTTCAGGTTCAGAGTCTCACAGCTGCTGGACATGGAGCTGGTTTCAGTGAGTGAAGATGTCAATCTTCCTTTTCCTGCTAACTTCCGTCCATCCTTTCTTGCCTTCCTCTCCGGCTTTTGGTCTTTCTTGTCCTCTGTTTTCAGGAGCTCTTTACTTAGCAGGGAGGTTGACCTTTGTCTGGGATATCAATTGCAAACAGGTTTCTGTGCTCTGACATTTGTCTTTGTACTTTGCTTGTGGTGGTTTTTGCTGTGTGAAAGTTTTATTTTCACATAGTCGAGTGTGTCAGTCTGTTACTGCGTGTAGGTTCTTCAGTCTGGAAGGGCTTTCTTCTCACCTCTCTCATGGGGGTACGATTCAGACGTGTTTTCTTCTAGGACTTGTGGGTTTCACTTTTCACATGAGAGTGTTCTCTTTGCAGTTTATCCTGGGCGGTGTGGATGGCCAGTGCTACCTTGTTTCAGATGTCTGTCTAGCTGGCCCAGGGCCATCTATTAAAAAGTTTGTGTGTCTCCAGTGACTGGGGAGCCACCTTATCATAAAACAACCTTTCTGAATACTCAGGTTTGTTTCTGGATTCCACCAGAGGCTGGCAGTCTTCCTGTTGAGGACAGATAGTAAATTTGTTTCAGACTTTCTGGGTCATATATGGGCTCTATCACATTTTCTTCTTTCTTTTTTAAAAGTAACTTTTTAAAAAATGCAAAAAGCATTCTCAGCCCATGGGCCAATGTCAGCTGAGGTCAGCTGTGGCCTGAGCCTTCCTGTCCACCCTGTCCAGGCAATGGTGTCCCTGCTGTCTCCATGTCTAGTGAGCCGGCTGGCCATGGACGCCTTCTTTGCAGGACTTTCCTGGGGGTTCTTGCCCATTGGAATGCGCCAGCATCCCCGTCCTCTGCAGCATGGCTGCCCAGTCCCTGTGCGTCCCCTATGACCTACAGCTGACTGCTGCGGGAGGCACCCCATCCAGGAGTGAGGTGTCCTGCCCTGTGCTCACTTCCAGTCTGGGGCCTTTCCGAGGAGTTTTGGGCTTCATTTCCTCTGGGCTTCCTTGTTTCCTAATCATTCCTGTTTCCTTCATTTTAGTATTCTTTCTTGTTATTTGCCTGGTTTGCATGGATCACGCAGTTCATTTATCTGACTCTTCTGTTCTTGTGGGCACAGGGGTCAGGGCGCCGAGTTCCCTACTGACCACTTTGAGTTCTGTTGATGCTGATGAATAATATTTTCACTGTACTGTGGGAAATGTTTTTTGGACGGGTTTGCCCTCTGACATAAGTTATCTATGAGTAAGTTGTGAAATTGTTTTCAAAATTTTGTTACTAATTCCTAGTTTATTGCAGTGTGATCAGAGGCTGCCATTTGTATCATTTCCGGTTTACGAGTGCAGTTAGGTTTTCTTTGTAACCTCACCTACCCTGTTGGTTTTTACTCATGCTGCGGATGTACTTGCAAAGATGTGTTTTGTGCTACTGGGGCACTATTATAGTCAGGGGTTGGGAGGGGAACAATTAGGACATAGAATTTATAATATTTTATGAGTTAAACACAAAACGTGCAGGAAATCTGTCCACAACACTAAAGACCCAGAATATTCAGCCAAGGGCCTGGATCCCACAGCAGTGTCCCGCATGAGTCCAGATGAAGACCCAGAGCCCATGACAATGCCTCCCATGAGTCCAGCTGGAGGTCTAGAGCCCACAAGAAGGACTCACGCCAGTCTGTTTTATTTATCTGTGCTGGGAAGGCCCAAAGGTCAGCGGTGGAAGCTAGAAAGTCTATTCCAGCAGGGTGAAGGAGCTGTGTTGGTAGGTTGAGGTTTCTACACTGGAGCTGAGAAGTCACGCTCAAAATAAAGACCAGGGCTGCCCTGAAAAGCACCACAGCCATCCTCAGTGACATGGAGGTCCCGAGCTCCTCTGATAATAAGAACAGTCGAGTACGTGCCAGAAAGCCAGCATGGCAAGTTTCTCCTGGAGATTAGACAGCACACGTCTTCCCCTCCAGAGCCAGGAAGCGGTGCTTGATGCAAGCACCAGAGATCCCTCAAGGTGAACCCCAGCCACCCTCATCAACAAGGTCCCCAGCTCCTCTGGTGACAATGGTGGAACTCACCCTGGGGAAGCTGGTCATGACAAGCTCCTCCAGGAGGACCAGTGACTCAAACAGCAATGCTTAGGAAAACCCACAACGCCTCCCTCATCTTCTCCACGTCTCCATTTATGCTAGCAACTTTCCTCAGGTGGAACATCTATGCTCAGTACTATGCTGATTTAATCCAGCTGGTGTTAAGTTGACCACCAGTTTTTAACCCGTAACAGGCGCCGTCTTCTCTTTCCTTCCTTACTTCCTGCGTGGGATCTGCCCTTGGATGGAGAGTGGCTGTGTTTCCCTGGCGTCTCTGGGTCTCTGGTTTGCTGGGTACGTAGGTCTTCACAGTTGTTTCACAACTTAAAAATATTAGTTTTTTTTCCTTCCTGCAGTTGGGAATTGAACCCATGGCCTTTACACTGAGCTACCTCTTCAGCCCTTCTGTATTTTTAAATTCTTAGACAGGGTCTTGCTAAGTTACTGGGCTGCCCAGTCTGGGCCTGAACTTGCAGTTCTCCTCCTGCCTCAGCCTCCCGGGGTGCTGCAATGACAGGTGTGCAGCCCTGCACCCGGTTAGGTGTCCGTGTCGAAAGGTGTCCATCACCCGGCGAGGCTGTGGATGCCTGCACAGGACAGGCGGGTTTGAGAGTGGTGCGGGAAGGTGGCAGCCGTGGGCAGGAGTGTCCACCATGCATGGACCTGGCCAAGCGGCTGGGCTGAGGCGCTTGTGAGGGCTTTGGGTGTGGAGAGGAGGGAGCACCCTTCTCAGAGCTGAGGGTGCTTGACACTGACCCCTGGAGAGCAGGTGGGACCACACGGGTTCTCTGGGCAGCTGCTTGGGCAATGCCCTTGGTGGGCCACCAGGAGCCTGGTCTTGGGCACGGCCACTGAGCAGCCATTTGCCTCTGGACCAGGAGAGAGTTGGCACCCACATCTGCAGTGGGAAAGGTGGCAGCCTCTTCCAGGGGCTGTGATTGCCTCACCAGCCAGCTCTCAGCTATGCCCAGTGGGGCCTGTGGTCACACCAGGCCCCTGTGTGCTAGTCTCGCCCACTATCCGCGCAGGGCCCTGTGTGCAGGGTGAGTTCAGCAGTGTGGTGGGGTGGAGCAGGCAGCAGGCCCCTGGGGTGCTGGGAGGAGCTGGCAGGATGAAGACAGAGGGTCAGCAGGGCCTTGCTGGTCTCAGGGTGCACCAAGGCTGTGCTGGGTGGGAGAGGCCTAGGCTGGCTGGAGAGTACCACCTGGGTGTCATTGGGGAGGTCGTTTCCCCCAACAGGTGGAGGAGGGCGGTGCTGCCCCTTCCCCTGTGGCACCTCTGGCCTGTGCCAGGGCCACCTGTGCCCCAGGGAAGCCGGAGCAGGGCTCCCTCGGGGTGCCATGTGTCCTGAGCACTGGCCATGTGACATAGGCCACAGAGAGTGCAGAGCTGGCCTGTGGGGCCAGGCCTGGTTGGGTCCCCGCTGAGCTGCCATCCTGGGGATCTATCTGCTGCGTGCTTCCATCGCCAGCCCCTCCCGGGGCTCTGTCCTTGTTTCCCATCTCTCCACCCCGTGAGATCCCCTTTCAGCTGCTGGTGTGCCCCAGCTCTGGTCCTCATGCCTTTCCAGGGGCCCAGGGTCTCAGGCTGCGGCCCTGTCCCTCTCCACTAGTATAGGCACTGTCTGGTCTGGAGGGCAGGTGGGACCTCGGGCTGTGGCCACCCTGGCGGCTGAGTGGCTGTGGAGGGACCCACTGTGGCCGAGCTCTGTGCCCCACCGCAGGGCTGGGCCTCCCAGCACATGGCCGCCGATCCTGACAGCAAAGGACAAATGCTCTGCGTGTGTTTCCTGGCAGTACTGCTCCCCGAGTTCACCACGATGGCTTCAGTGGTGTTTCTGCTGACTTAGGGCAAACCTTGTGCACTTTAAGACAGAGGAGGCAGCGGCCGCAGTCGGTCCATGCCTTTGGTCAGCCTCCTGGGTGGGCGCAGCGGCCCGGAGGGAGCCAGGAGCTGGGGGCTGATGCTGTCTGCCCCTCTGTCCATCCGTCCCCATCTGCCTCTCCACGTTAGGGCAGGCAAGGAGCCTGGGCTCCCGTGTGGCAGCTCAGAGCTCCGTCTCTGTGTGTGCACACACGTGTGTGTGCGTGTGTGTGTGTGTGCGCGTGCGTGCACCCGTGTTTGCATGTGAGCGTGTCAGCTTGGACGGCAGACACAAACTCGTTCCTCTTAAATTTGGTGTCCTGGGATCATGAACTCGCCAGCGTCTCATTAGAACAGCGCTTCCGTCCATCGAGGACTGTTTTCTGGGCGCTGGTGAAGACCAGGACTCCTCCCGCAGGGCGTCACCCTGGGTTTTGTTAATTTGGGTGTTTCGTGGTGTCCCTGATGCATGTGTTTATTCACTGTCACCACAATGGAAGCAGAAATTAGTCATCATGACCGGAGCAGACACTGTTTGAGCGTGATAGATGACTCCCATGACTCCCGGGTCACCCGGGGCCTCCTCTGCAGGGTCCCCTGGCTTGCAGCTGAGGTACACAGTGGGCCCCGGGTTCCTGAAGCCGGGCGAGCAGCGCTGGTTCCTCCACTACCTGGCCGCGCAGACGCTGCAGATCGACGTCTGGGACGGGGATTCCCTGCTCCTCATCGGATCGGCCGGCGTCTCCATGAAGGTAGCGGTCTCCCTGGCCCTGTGACCAGTCACCCTCGGCCTCCCTGGCTGGCAGTGCTGGTCCTGTCCAGCCTCCCCCTGCCCCCAACCTGGCAGCTGCTGGGCAGGGAGACCCCAGATCTCCGCGCCTCGCCCACCCACGTGCTTCCCTTTCCTTCCTGACCGGCCCCTGCTGCCCCATGGGTGTTGTGCCTGCTGTGTGTCCAGCGTGGTCCTGGTGCTGCACTGTGCTGAGGAGCCAGGCAGAAGGCAGCTCCTGTGGGGTGGCCTTGTCCACTCGGGCTTTGCCCTCCTCTGCCACACCCCTGGGTCAGGGCCATGCGATCTCCTCCTTTAAACCAATGCTGGGCTGTTAGCCACAGACTTGGATAGGTTAAAACAGGGTTGCTCAGGGATCCTTGTTCATGATCTGTGTGGGGCCGGGCCCCCAGGCTGCCCATTGCTGAGCGAGCTCTGCCCTGAGCACCCTGACCTGGGAGGGTTTCTTTTCCTTGGCTGTGGAGAAGCCTGGTTTTCCTCCCTTTCCCTTTCCCCTTTCCGATGTCTCGAGGTTAAATGGCACCCCACTTCTCACATTATTGGGGCAACGGAAAGGCTGCTTCAGGCCCCTTGGCTTGCAGCCTGCTTAGCTCGTGTCCTCTGCCCGGCCTCTGGGTGACCCTGTTGCCCATCCCGGGTCTGGGGTTGGGTGGGGATGTGAAGTCAGGGCTGCGCTGAGTACAACCAGAGCTGGGTTCTTACAGTCCCAACCCTGGCCTGGGTTCATCACTGCTCTGTTCCCCAGGTGACCAGTTCCCAGTGGTGGCCTCCCACATGGAGGCCCCGAGGCCGGCAGAGCCTGTACCTCCTGAAGACCAGGGGCGGTGTCCTGGGGCCCCTGCTCTTACCCACCGACACCTTATTCTTATTCGCCTTCCTTGCCTCCCCTGAGGCTGAATGTTGTTTTTATATTCCTGGCATTTTGCCGAAGGAGCCCTCTTGTGTTTGGGGCGAAGGGGGCGCACAGAGTTGGCAGGGCAGGCAGTGCGCATGGGCATTGCTGGCCAAGCAGGTGACAGGAAACCCCAGGCCGCCCCCATGGGGACTCAGGGCTGGGCTTCTGTGCTCTCAGACCTGGAGAAGCAAGAATGACCTTAGTTTGCCCCTGATCTTCTGTTTATATGTGAGGGGACACAGTGCAGAGAGGGCAGGCGATGCCACCCGTGAGCCTGTGGTCCCAGCCCATCCCCAGGGCACTGCCCGAGCATCAGACCCAGGCAAAAGTCTGTGGGATGGCCTGTGACATGCAGAGGACACGTGGTGAACCATCCTGCTGACCGGGCTTGTGACACTCTGCCCTACTCAGTGCAGAGCTCCTTACCATCTGCCCCCAGCCCCAAGGTCCCTGCGTGGGCCCCTGCTGGCCACGCTGAGGCCAAGTGCACCCTCCCCGGCCGCATGGCTCTGCTTGGCGTACCTGGCCTGGTTTGCAGCCTTCTGCCCACGGCTCAGCTTCATTCCGCAGGTCCAGTTCAGGTTTCTGTCCAGAGACGCAGGGATCAGGGTCTCTGCCTGTCCTCCTGCCCCCTTCTCTTCCTCTCTTTCTCGAGGGCAGCTCTGTGCACTTGAGTGAGGAACTGCCCTTTTCTAGAGGTTGTGAGAAGCACCTTGCTGTTTAAGCCTTGTAGGTGTTAAGTAGCCTCTGCCTCCCGTCCCCTCTGGTTCCTGGTTAGGGCCCTGGAACCCCCTCCCCCTGTCCTGCTCTCACACGCATCCCTGTCCCCCTCCTGTGGCCCTTCCTAATGGGTTGGGAGCTGGCACTGTCCACCTGCAGGCGCCCCTGGGCAGGGGCCACTGTCACATTGGCACTTTTTCCTCCACAGCACCTGCTCCGCCAGGGCCGGCCAGCTGTGCAGGTCCCCTACGAGCTGGAGGTCATGGCCACCGAGTACGAGCAGGACAGTGTGGTGGTCAGCGGAGACCTGGCTGGGTTTGGCAGCGTCAAGCCCATCGGGGTCCACACGGTGCTGAAGGGCCGGCTGCACCTGACCTTGGCCAATGTGGGTGAGTGGGACAACTGCTGTCTCCCAGCTGGAGCACGAGGGCAGCGGCGCTGGGGACGGGAAACCCAGGGATTCGCTGGGCTCGGCCCCGAGTGGAAGTGCGGTTTCACTCGAGCATCAGGACCTTGGGTTGCATGACGTCCAGGCTGTGGTCAGGCATGGGCAGGCTGGACCCATTGGAGACTCCAGAATCCACAGGTGTCATGGCCTAAGGCCAGGGGCCGCTGCACCCACCCAGGGCGGAGGGCCGCTGCTGGACCTTACAGGGCTTGTGACACCCACTGCCCCTCCCTACAGGACACTGACACGTTCGGGGGTGGAAGGGCTTCTGGGTAGGTGACGTGGAGAACGCAATGAGGCCGAGTCCTGAAAGTCTTGGGAGCAGCCTCTGTGCTGTGAGAGGAAACTCAACTCTGTCATTTTGCTGGAGAATTTTCCCTTCTCCTGTCCCCAGCCCCATTTTCAATCTGAGCCCCGAGGGCTGTGTCCACTGGGTGGGGCAGCGCAGGGCAACGTGTGGCTCACTAAATCCGGCTCGTTTACAAATTCAGACCGAGGCAGCCTCCAGACAGACAATAGAGAAACAGCAAAACTCAATTAGGTTCCGGACAAATCAACGAGCCCGTGTGGCGGTGCTCAGGCGCTGTGTGCGGGGCGGTGATTTTATATTTAATGCACCATCCCACAAATGTGCAGTGGCTCCAGGTCTCACAATCTTATCTTCAGAAGAAAGATGGGCCCTGCTCTGTGTTATCTTAAATTGTCATTTTCCTACTTTGCCTGCAAGAGAGAGATAAACTGGTGGGGAGCAGAGGCTGAGGCAGGCAGCGCCTGCAACTCCGTGCAGTGGCCAGGGAAGCGGCTCCCGCCCACAGGGGCTGCACGCTGCCGAGCTCAGCCTTCCCCTGGAAATGCTGCATTTTTTGAGGAAAAGAAGAAAAGAGTCATGGCCTTTACTTCTCCGTCCACTTCATGAATGTGTGTGGTACAGTGATGTGTGTCAGCTGCTGGGTGGCCATGGACAGAGCTGCACCCCAGCTACGTTCTCAGCGTGTCTTGGCACCCACGGGCAGCCCATGGCTCCTAGAGCCTCGGGACAGGGAGAGGGCGTTTGTTCTGTGGCCCTGTGGCTTCTCCTGCATCCTCTGGCTGTGTCCGCAGCCTCTTCCATGCTGCTGCTTGATTGGCTTCTGCCGCCCCTGGCCCCTGGCTGCCCTGGGGAGGCAGGTGAGGGCTGGTGGCTGCACAGGTCACATGTTTTGGCCTCAGGACACTCCTGGGAGTGCAGTGCCGAGGGACTGACAGGTGACCAAGGGTGGGCTGTACGCCCGGAGCTGCGCCCCCACTGCCACAGGGCACTTCTGCAGGACACAGTGTGTCAGTCACCAGTGTGACCTTGTCTTAGCTACTTTTCTCGTTGCTGAGACAAAATACTGACACCCATAAAGGAGGAAAGGTTTATTTAGCTCATAGTTTGTGGAGGTTTCAGTCCATAATCGGCTGGCCCCAAGGCATGGCAGAGGAGTACTGTGGAGGAGAAACAGTCCATGGCAGGCAGGCAGAAGGCAGCAAAGCAACCAGGGACAACCACAGCTCTTTCTACGCCTTGTATCTCATCCGGGCTACTCAGGGTGGGGAGCACTCACACCCTTACTCCTGGTGCCCCTGAGCCTGGCATTGCACCATGAACCAATCTCAGAGTCATGCACCCTAGATCCAGACACCTCTGAGAAAGTCCCACCTGTGACCACATGAGGTTTGAGGGGGACACAAGCCACGACAGACCTCCTGTCTCACTCAAGAAGGAACCTGTTCGACTTCAGATGGGTTGACCCAGTGAGAAACAGCGCCTTGCCCTGCCCCTCCACCCCCAAGGCGCCTGGGTGTGAGACCTCATGCCATCTCCCAGCCCATTGGCACTCTGAGTACAATGTCACAAAACCTAGCAGTGTCCTTCGACTTCGAGAGGACCATGCGATCCCACCACCTCAGTGGGGTCACCTGCCCTTCTGGGGAGCAAGCTCCAGCGATGACAGTCACCCACCCATGAGCTATGCAGCCCCTGTCTGATCAGAATTGGCTTCCTGGATCTCTGAACGGCGCATCTTACAGGTTGGGCTCATTTCCAGGAGACGCAGGGAGCTGGGGTTGCCTCTGGATGCAGAGACCGCTGGTTATCTGCTAAGGTGGTAGAGAAAGCTACACAAGGCTCCAGCCTCCCCCACCTCCTAGGTGTGGGGTGGACCCCACTCACCCAACTGGCAGAAGTGCTTGGTGCCCACCTGCTGGGTCACTGCGAGGCTTTTTTGTTCCCTGGATCTGACAGAGCTTGTGGAGATCTGTCAGCTCTGAACTTCCGCCCATTCAGCGAAACACGGGAGCCTTCACCTGGCCCTGAGTGCTGAGGGCAGCCAGTGAGCACCCTTCTGGAGCCCTTGGGATCCTGTCCCTGGTCCACACAGCAGCTGAAGGAGGTAGCTGAGTACCAGCGCCTTCCAGAGTTGCCTTTCAAGCTGTGACTTTGAGGGACCTGGGAAGGGGACGCTGATTGCAGGGTCACGTGACGGACCAGCCTGCAGGAGGGTCGAGAGGGTCACGCTGATGAGCAGAGTGTGGCGGGAAGGGGCCCTGTGCTGCTGTCTCGCCAGCGCGTGGGCCCTCAGGCTTCTGCTGGAGCTGCTGTGTGTGGCTGTAGTGGCGGGGCTGCCTCCCCTGCCTCCTTTGCTCAGCCAGTCTTTCTGGGGGGATGGCCTGCCAAGCCCTTGCCTTTGGTCACCAGCTCTCACTCAGAATCAGTAATCTGGCCACTGTGCCCTCAGGTCTGGAGGGGTTGGGGGTGCCCGGCCAGGGCCCCAGGAGACCCCCTGTGTGTGTGGGTAGGCGGTGACCTGGATGTGCCCAGCACCGTGCCTGCCCTGAGGACAGCAGTGCTGCAGGTGGGGAGGAGAGAGCTGCAGGTGCCGCTGCGGGCAGGAGGGACAGGGAGTGGTGGGAAGCTGAGGGAGGGGCCCCTGCAGCTCAGACGCCCAGAAAGAGGCCAGGACGCCCAGCCTGAGAGTGCTCCATGCCACCGGGTGTGGTCGGCGACATGGACAGCTGAGTGTTCCCTGTGCACCCCGGGCGCTCATCTTGGAGCTGCCCTGGCTGGGCCAGGTGGTAGGCAGCCCACAGGGCACCACCCACTGGGTTCTTGAAGCTCTGCAGATTCCTGGATGTGGCACCCATCCGGCTGTGGGCAGCTGTGGCTGTGTTGGTGTCCAGTATGCACTCTGAGGCCGCCTGCTGCCTACCTTAGGGGAACAACAGGAAGCCAGTTCACTTGGGTGGGCTCTGTGTCCATGGGAGTGATCCGCCCAGGCCTGACCTTGAACAGCGCCCTCTGCTGGAGAGGCTGCGATTCCAGGTCAGGGACAGGAGCCGCTTGGGTGCCATGGTGATGAGGCCTGGTGGTGGAAGGGTCTGGGAGAAACAGGCTCCTGCCTGCCATTCTCCTTATGAGATGTGTTCAGAGCAGTGAGGCAAGGCCAGGGGTCACTGGTGGTGGCACCCAGAGGCCAGATCTCCTGAGGCATTGCCCCCTTCCTTCTGTGCCCCTTTGGTCACAGGGTCTCACCCCAGGCTCTTCTTGTTCAGGTCACGCATGTGAACGGGGAGCAACAGAGTCCAGCTCACTGCCGCCATCCAGATCGCGGGTCATCTCCAGCGACGGAGCCGGCCGCTTTCCTGGGGGCAGCCTCCTCAGTCGGGGAGCCCCGACACGTGAGTGGGTGCTGTGGTCCCATGTGGGTGGCGGTGAGCTGTGTGTGCAGGGTGGGATGGAGTGAGGGGTGGATGCTTACACGTGTTCATGTGTGTACATGCATGTGTGTGGTCCACGGCCCTCTGCCTCTGGGTGCCTGTGTCTAGCGTGGGGGCCCGGACAGTGGCCCTGTGGCCTCGTAGGCTTGGCCCTCCATGTCCCTCCAGGTGTGGCCCCAGTCCTGCCCGTGGCCTTGTGTGTGCTCTGCTGCCCCCACAGGGAAGGGAAATGAGGGAGAAGTCAGGGTGAACGTGGACTGACCTTTAGACATGGCTTTGAAGTGTGCCGTTGGTTTCCTAACCAGTTACAGAGCTCAGGGAGGGAAGACTTGGGTCTGGGTGAGGCTCTGGAGGTGTCTGTCCCCTTCAGACTGAGTGCAAGCTTTCGTCACTTGTGCTAGGAGGTGGGCCGCACTCTTTGAGCAGGGTTTCCCACTGTTCCCTCACCAGGTGCACCCCTGCCTGCCCTGCGCCATCTGGCGCAGCTGGGCCCCCTTGAGTCCCATCCCTCGGGGCCTTGGGGACCCACACATCCTGTCTTGGGAGCTCAGGAAGCAGGGTCCACGTGCTCGGCTGGTGCTGCTTGTGACCCTGGCGAGCGGAGTTGGTTCTGGGCCGGCAGCCTCGTCCGAATATCGGAGGTGACCTGGTCAGAGTGGGGAGGGGTGGTGGTAGCCAGCTTGGACCAGAACATGGATCCCCAAGTCCAGAAAGGCGTGGTCTGGGGGCTGCATGTTGGGGCTCAGTGGCCCCAGGGAGGGGAGGGGTGGCCTGGAGCCCCTTTGAGGAGAAGCAGCCCAGCATTCTTGAGTGAGCAGGGGCCCCATGCAGGCTATGGGGTCGGAGGTTCTGCAGAACTGTAAGAAAGCTCCAGTGTGCCCTGCTTCTCTGCGGGCACGGGGACCCCAGTAGTCTCCCAAGAGCCTCATTTCCTGTTTCACTGGAGCTGTGAGAGGTGTTTGTGGGGGTGGTGCTTTCTGAACACCTCAGCTCATCCTGAAGCCTCAGCGCCTGCGTGGAGCTGAGGTGCAGACATCTCAAACCCAGCCCCAGGCTGCACCCCAGCATCAAAGGACCCTTTCTGGGCAGTGACTGAGGGCAGCTCATGCAGCTGCTGGCACCAGAAAAGCAGTGGCGCGGGTCCTAGAGGCAGCACTTGCGTCCTTGTGGTGGAGGGAGCGGTGGGGATCGGGCAGAGAAGCGGCTCCTGAGGAGGCTGTGGATACCTGCTGACTGGAAGTGGAGCTGTCCTGGGGGCCATGTGGACCACATGGGCCATGGTTTTCCGTGGGGAGCTTGTAGTGCCAGAGTTGTTCAGGAGGCAAGGACCGAGCCCTAGGCTGGGGTGCTGTCACCTGCCCGGCCTGGCTTGGCTGAGTCACTATCCCTGAGCACAGTCCTTGCGACCCCACTGTGTGGGGGGAGGGGGCAGAGGCGAGGCGGGATTGGAACTCCTTCTCTCAAGGGGCCAGCAGTAGGGGTGCCATGGAGCTCAGGCTCCAGGCTGCACCGAGCAGACGCGCACAGAGGAGCAGGCCTGGCCCCGCAGGGCGGGGTCCTGGCTGCTGGTCCACGAGCAAAGCATGGATGTCACACACCCACACGGGCCCTCCTGTGATCCTCTCAGCAGGGAAGAACGTGGTCCAGGCACAGAGGCTGGCCGACGTGGACAGTGAGCTGGCCGCCATGCTGCTGAACCCCTCGCTGGACGGCCAGGGACCCCGGGGCAACGCCCGCGAGGCGGATGCTGTGCGCAGGCGCAAGCTGGAGCGGATGAGGTCTGTGCGCCTCCAGGAGTCGGGAGCGGAGCCCGTTGGCTGCAGGACTGCGGTGCTGGTGAGGGCGCCGCCCTGCGCAGACCTCGGAGACAGGCCTGCAGAGCCGAGCCGCCCTACTTCCGCCTGACCCCCTCTCACCCCTGCCCAGTCCTGCTGCAAGGAGAGGAGACCGTGGGGCTCCCAGCCACTAGGGTGGCG
This sequence comes from Hydrochoerus hydrochaeris, assembly GCA_004027455.1. NCBI lineage: Eukaryota > Metazoa > Chordata > Mammalia > Rodentia > Hydrochaeridae > Hydrochoerus > Hydrochoerus hydrochaeris. The sequence continues at coordinate 86,591 of PVLA01003675.1, read as the reverse complement.
TTCAGAGCTCCCCAGGGACGCTGCCCCGTGGCCAGCTTGGTGGGTCCTGAGCCCCCACTGAGCTCCGGGGTCTTGGAGGGTCCTGTAATCGCTGACCAGAAAGATTCTCCTTTTGGCTGAACATCTAAATAGAACTTTTCATAGTTTACAACTGGGTTGGGGGAGCAGGTAGTTGGATGTTGTGGCACGTGCCTGTAATCCCAGCATGCTGGGAGGCTGAGACAGGAGGATCCCATGTTTTAGCCCAGCCTAGGCCATTTAGCAGTGTAGTGAGATTATGTCTCAAAATAAATAAAAGGCTGGGGTAGGTAGCTCAGTGCAAAGGCCCTCGGTTCGATCCCCAGTGCTGAAAGGGGGAAAAAAACAAAACAAAGGACTGAGGAAGAGAGTGTTTGTAGCTGGTGGTTTGTGGAAAGGGGGGTGATGAAAGGGTGCTGACTGAGAGAGAGCCCTCACATCAGGGCGGGCCTATGTGTGACCCACCACCACTGTGCTAGGGCCTCCCAGGGAGAGCCCACGTCCCGCCCCGTGAGCACAGCAGTGCACGCCTATGCAGGGGGGCCCCGGGAGCCTGTGGGGGACCCCACCCCCATGGGGCAGTGGTGCCCGGGTGCCGCTTGGACCTCCAGGGGGAGGGAGAGGTGGTCTCCTCTGCTCCAGTGCCAGCTGTGGCCCCTGGAGTTGGGTGACCTGGCCCCCAGCCACTCAGCCAAGGGAGAGGCAGTGGTGTGATTTTTCCAGAAGCAGTCAGCACGCGGGGAGGGGGCCCGGCCTGTGGGGCCGCTCAGGGAGGGACCCACGCCCAGCTGGTGCTCAGCGGGCCCTGCCCATGTCCGCAGGCCCAGCAGAACGCACACACGCAGCACTGCCGGGACCTGCAGGTCATCGATGCCTACCGGGAGCGCACTAAGGCGGAGAGCATCGCCAGTGTGCTGAGCCTGGCCATCACCACGAAGCACACGCTCTACGTCACTCTGGGCACGGCTGAGTTCTTCGAGTTCGCCCTGAAGAACCCACACAACACGCAGCACACAGTGTCCATCGAGATCGACAGCCCTGAGCTCAGGTGGGAGGCTCTGCCCCTCGGATCACGCTCCGCAGCCTGCCCCGTCCCATCCCACCAGGCCTGGCGGCTCCTCACTGCTCTGTCCCCGCCGCTGCAGCCTCATCCTGGACAGTCAGGAGTGGAGGTTCTTTAAAGACGCCACTGGCCTGCACACGCCCCTGGAGGAGGACATGTTCCACCTGCGTGGCGACCTGGCCCCCCAGCTCTACCTGCGCCCCAGGGAGACCACCCACATTCCCTTCAAGTACCAGAGTTTCTCCGTGGGCCCGCCAGCTCCGGCACAGGTGTGGGCTCCGTCTCGCAGTGCTCCCTGTGTGCAGAGGGCGGGGTCAGTGGACCACTCAGCAAGGGCTCTGCCCCTGGACGCCACAGTCCTGACCCTTCTGTCCTCCCAATGGGGACAGGGATGTGGGAATGGCTCCCCCTCATGTAAACCGAGGCAGAGCCAGGACGAGACTTCCAGTGTGCAACCCTCAGGTCCTCGCCGTGGCCTTTGCCCCTCGCAGTCAGCCTGGGGTGCCGCAGGCCTGGGCCCGGTGTGCATGGCAGGGCAGGTTCCTGTTGCAGGTCCTGGTTGAGCTCCAGGGCTCCCAGCACTTCTCCGCTCTGGCTGGCTGTGTGGCTGGGTCTCAGGACAGATCTGTCCCTGGGGTGCAGCCCCCCATGTGCTCTGCTCTGCTTCCTGCTCTGTGGGTGACACTGGTCGGGGAGAAAGCAGCCTGGGGAGCTGGCATGAGAGGACCTGTGTGACTCTCAGGAGCCCCCACCCCTGGGTGTCCAGGGTGGTTACCACCACCTGCCCCTGGTGACAGCTCATGCTAACCATTGTCATGCAGGGCTCCCCCCAGCTGAGTGCTGAAAAGGACAGGGACCCTGGAGCATCTTGGAAGTCCAGCACCATACCCACGAAACATGCCAAGGTGAAGGGGCAGAGGGGAGGGACGTCCCCACTGTTCCCTAGCTGCGCTGTGAGCAGGCGTCCTCTGTGTGGACTCTGAGAAGCATTTCCTTAGTTGTCCTGGCCCCGCCCACTCTGCCCATCTAGAGAGGAGTCACCCTGGGGGGCTCAGAGCCTTGCTGGTGCCTTCTTTGGTTCCTGCAGGCCATTTCCTGTCTGGAGCACAGCTCCGGGAAGCCCGGACCATTGCCTCCAGGCCCATCCACAGGGGCCCTTGCATTATGTCACTCGTGTAGAACTCAGCTTTGGCTTCGTGGAGGAGCTGCCTGCTCCTTATCCAACACTGTGGACTAAACCGAGGCTGGAGCATCTTCTCAGTGCTTCCCCGGGGAGTCCTGGCCACCCCATCCTCATCCCCAGAAGTTTTGGGAAGAACGATTTCCCCCAGCAGTATAGACAGCACCAAGGGAGAGAAACCCCGAGGCTGCTGCCGTCCTGACGCCGCAGCTGCTCCTGTCCCACAGGTCCTGTTCCGTGTGGGTGGCGGCAAGGCCCTGGCCGTGCTCTGCCTGACGGTGGAGCCCCAGCCCCACGTTGTGGACCAGGTCTTCCGTTTCTACCACCCAGAGCTCACCTTCCTGAAGAAGGCCATCCGCCTGCCGCCCTGGCACACGCTTCCAGGCAGGTTCCTTCTCCGCTGCGGCCAGCATCGCGGGGGTCAACCTGGCGGGACAGGTGTCTGCCTCCCCTGAGAGGCGAGAGGTGTCACGATGCTGCCACTCTGCCACGTGGGGGGTGGTGACACCAGCCACTTGCCTTTACGGCTTGACACGGACCTTGTTTGGCGCCTCTGAGGCTGCAGGGTGTGCATTTGGTGGCCGAGCTCAGCTCCTAGTCACATCAGGCGCGGAGGCGTTTTCTGGCTCTGCCCCAGAGGGAGGCGTCACCTGTGCTTAGGCGCCACATCCGTAGACCTTGTCCTTACCTCTTGGGTGCCAGGTTGGGTGGCAGCTTCGTCCCTATCCCCAAGGCCATGCCACATGTGTACCCCACTGGGATGTGGTGGTGGCACAGTCCCCGCTCCCTGTTCCAGGTGCTCCCGTGGGAAGACTTGGGGAGGAGCCACCAGTGCACGTGCGGTGCAGTGACCCGAACGTCATCTGTGAGGCCCAGAACGTGGTACGTCCTGGTGGCCCTTGGGCGGGTCCCCCAGCGCTCCCCTTCTGACCTCCCCACATGGCCAGTCCACGGCAGTGATGGCCTCATCAGTGGCCGTCGTGCCAGGGGTAGCAGTAGTAACTGTATCATGACGGGTACAGCGCGATTATTGAAATCAGTAAAAAATCAAGATGCCAATTTTCTCTCCCAGTGAACACAGCAGTGCACACTGCTAGTGCAAGAGTGAGCATGCTGTGGGTGCGGGGTTCTTACCTGCCCGGCTTCAGGGACCCATAGAGAGGTGACGCTGGCACCAACATGCTCCCCATCTGTGTGCAGGGCCCCGGGGAGCCCCGGGACGTGTTTCTGAAGGTGGCCAGTGGCCCCAGCCCAGAGATCAAGGACTTCTTTGTCCTCATTTATTTGTAAGTGCAGAGAGCTGGTGGAGCGGGCAGATACAAGGGGAGGGGAGGGGAGGGGATGGGCAGGCGAGGGGTCCGTCCCGTCCCATTCTGTGCGGTACCGTGCCTTTGCTGGGAACCTGAGCCTGTGGCTCCCCAAGGGGAACACGTCCCGGCTGTGGGGTGGCACAGGTGGCCGGGGACTCAGGACCCGATGCGTGCTTCCTAGCCGAAGGGCCAAGCAGTTTGTGCCCAGCCAGAGCCCAGAAGGACCTCTGCTCTCATTTTGGCCTGGAGCCTGGGGTATTCACACAGCCACTCCTGTGTGCCGCAGGGGACGCTTGAGTTGTCCCTGGAATTCTTTCTCTCTGTGACCCCTGCAGCCCCCCAGTGCAGCCCCTTGCTGTTTGCTGGGAGCCCCTTTCCCCAGTCACCACCCCCCTCTAGGCCTCACACCGGGGCCTAATTTGCCGCCTGGCTTCTGAGGGCAGGAGACGGTGTTCAGGGGTGAGGGCCGTGTGCCCCAGTTCCCGCACCTCCCGAACACGTGGCAGCCACGTCCTCAGCCTCATTTCACAGTGAGGCTGGGGCTCTCGGGTGGCCGTGGCCCGAGGGTGGGTGTGGACGTGTGGTCCCTCCTCAGGGATCGCTGGCTGGCGGCGCCTGCACAGACGTGGCAGGTCTGTCTGCACTCCCTGCAGCGCGTGGACATCTCCTGCATCACGGGCCAGCTGACGCGCCTGTCCCTCGTCCTCCGGGGGACGCAGACTGTTAGGAAAGTGAAGGCCTTCGCTTCCCACCCGCAGGAGCTAAAGGTACGATTTCAGGGCGCAGGTCCCTCGGATGGCCTGTGCTGGTGACAGCTCTCAGGGCACCCTCAGAGGGACTTGCCCTCCAGACCTGAGACAGGGACAAGGGTGTGGCGGGGTGGGAAAGGTGGAGGCCCCAGGCCTGGGCCCCAGGAACCGAGGAGTTGAACCCGTGGATTCTGTGGGGCGCAGGGGGGCTGCTGCCAAGAGAGGGGCTGCTTGCTGACTGCTCCCTTGCCCTTGAAGACGGACCCTGCAGGTGACTTCCTGTTGCCCCCTCATGGAGTGCAGGACCTGCACGTGGGAGTGAGGCCCCACCGGGCTGGCAGCCGCTTCATGCACCTCAACCTGGTCGATGTGGATTTCTCCCAGCTGGTGGCCTCCTGGCTCCTGTGCCTTTCCTGCCGCCAGCCGCTCATCTCCAAGGTCTGTAAGGGGGACACACAGGTCGAGGGCACAGAGGGTGTTGCTGTGGTATTGGGGACAGGGAGCCACTGGGTGTCACCCAGCTCTGTGCATGGCTGGGGTGGGAGGCAGCCCCTGGTGGGGGCCTCTGTCTCTCCTTGACAGGCCGAGGTCCCTGCTGTGCCAGGCTTGCTCCACAGTGACTGCCAGTGTGGCCACAGCTCTCCTGCCCTTGTCCTCAGGCCTTCGAGATCACCATTGCAGTGGGGGACGGGAAGGGCGCTAACAAGCGGATCACCTACACCAACCCCTACCCTACCCGGAGGGTCTACCACCTGCACAGCGATCACCCAGACCTGCTGCAATTCAGGGAGGACACCTTCCAGGTGCAACAGGTGGCCTGGGACAGGTGTGGGCTGGGCCATGCCGAAGGCTCTAGGTCCTGAAGCCGCATTGTCTGAAAGCCTTGGTGTTTCCCACTGGGAATGGGCAAGGCTCAGGCCAGATCTGCAGGTATCAGGCCAGAGGTCAGTGCAGCTTCTCTGAGGGCCTCAGGTCCCAGTACTGGACACAGAGCTCTGGGCAGGAGCTGCTGCTGTTGGGCCAGGGCTGACCTCTGGGTGCTGGACCCAGGCGGAAGCTGGGAAGCTGACAGTCCCTGCTGGGAGCACGTGTACCCTGCGTCACATGTCTGGAAGTGACCATCGAGGAGCAGGCCCCGCGGGTGGGCGTGACAGTGGATCTGGGTTCCTTCCAGGTGGCGGGTGGCGAGACCTACACCATCCGTCTGCTGTTCGCGCCGGGCGGGAGGCCAGGGCAGGAGGAGATCCTGATCTACATCAATGACCATGAGGACAAGAACGAAGAGACCTTCTGTGTGAAAGTCACCTACCAGTGAGCTCGAGCGCTGTGTCTCCCCGGCCTGGATGTGGCCGACGGGGAAGTGTGCTGTGGTTGTTTCTGTGATGTCCATCTCTGGCCGAGCTGCTGCCCACACTGACCATATCCATGGGGCTGAGTCCCCAGGCCTGAGTGTGAGCCCTGGCACCACTTTGTGCCTCTGTCACGCATGGAGGTCATCACTGTCTGTAACTTTCTTTTGATTTGCTTTTAGCAAAGTATATTTTATAAATCACCCTAAGAGATAAAATTGTATTTTTCTTACTGGGTTTTGTACGGAGCTAATATATTACTTGCTACAGTGTTTCACAGCAGTGTCACTTTGCGTTTGTTTTTAAGAAGGGATTGAGTGGAACACGGGCTTCCCACTCTGCTGGGACGCGCGGTCCAGTGGCCTCCCCAAGGAGGAGGAGGAGCCGAGAGCCAGGCAGGACAACCCGGGGCCATTGGTGGGGGTCAGGGACCCCAGAGGGTGGTGGAGGTAGCCAGCGTCAGCCCCTTGGAGAGCTCCTTTCCCCGTGGATGTGCACAGTGGCCAACGCTTCTCTCGTGGGAGGCAGTGAGTGGTGGCAATTGGCCTCCCCACCTCAGGACAGTGCCCTGATTGGGACACCAACTCTGGGCCTTGTGTCTCAGGGAGGGGCCATGCCTGCATGTCAGTCAGATCTTGAAGGCTGGAGGCAGCCTCTGCCTTGCATCCTCCAGTGCTCCCTGAAGATGCTTCCTGGGTGGGAGTGTAGGGGTCTCAGGGCTCCGAAGCCTGTTAAAGGTGTTGCCCAGCTGGCTGGCAGAGGGAACAGGAGTTCATGGGTGTCTCCTCCTCTTCTGGTGCTGAGCTGGTATCAGCTGGCTGTGTGGGGCTCGGCCTGATGGAGAGGGACCCTGAGCCCAGCAGCGCCCCCACTGCCAACTGCAAGGCCAAGACTGGGGTGAGCGGCCATTCAGGGTCTCGGGCTCCCTGTGCCCGAGGTCAGTGCACACGACACTTCCCCATGTGCCTCGGTGAAAGGCCACTCACTCTGCCACTTGGACTTGCCCTGAAGGACAGCATAGCCCTCTGTTGCTTGTGTGGGAGCATTGTCACCACCCTGGTGGGCAGGGAGCCACGGCACCCTTGGGAGACAGCGTCCCAGGCTTGGGGAGCAGGTGGCTGTGCTGCTCCCGGGCGGGCTGGGGGCAGTGAGCTCCCTATGGTGGAAGACATGAGGGTGTCACCTGAGCGGATGAAGTGAAGGAACCCCTGGGCCCACAGGGAGTAGTGGCACGGCCCAGGCACCCTCCCGCCACACTCTGCACTGCCGGCTCCTTCATCCAGCCCGGCCTGGAGGGCGGGGTCCTCCTGAGACAGCTCAGTCCCTGTCCCCTGAACTGGCCAGGGAGCCCCTGGCAGTGACCAGTGGGTATGTTGTGTCATGTCTGGTGGCACTGAAGGTTAGGACAATAGAGGAAGAGTGAGGTTAGGATATGAAGAAGGAACATTCTCATTAGAGAGGACTCATTAGAGTCCTCTCTGGGCAGCGGACAGAGGGAGGGACAGGGAAAGGGAGAGCAGCCTGGAGAGAAGGGGCTGAGGGTGCAACCAGGGTGGGTGCCAGGCTGTTAGGGGAGGAGGACAGGTACCTGAGCTGGGGGCTCCCAGCCTCCCCTGGCCCTGACCCCACCCCTCAGTGCCTTTCCAGGCCTGAAGTCCCCATCTGTCCTCCTCTGCATAGCCTCCCTCCCCAAAATGGCATCCTCATGGGGCAGGACCTGGCTCTGGGCACCATGCGCCCCCTTCTTGTGCTGGGGCGGGGGCTGGGAGTGACGCTGGGTGTCTTTTGGCCTTTGCACGTGAAGAGACATGGGGTGGGGGTTCTTCTGGGCACAAGACCCCAGGCTAAGGCTGCTGTGTGCTCCAGGCTGCAAAGGAGAGCCCTGTCCCTTCTCTGTGAACCCCAAGGTTCCCAGAGGGTGCACAGGGTGGACTAACTCTGTAAATCACTCAGGTGATTTACATGAGAAAGTGGCAGCAGGAAGCACCCCCTCTCCCTAGCCCGCCTCTACCAGGATCCCCATAGGGCTGGGAGCCAGCAGCTTTCTTCTTGCACAAAGCGAGGCAGTCTTCCAGCGGAGCTGTATCTTCCCCATCAAGGGTGTTTCTGGTGTAGTATTTTATTTCCACCCTCCTCCTGTCCTGCTGAAAGCTGTTTTAGCTAAACGGGAGGCAGATGAAATCCAGACAAGCTGCTTTGCTCTCTCACATGGATGTGATTTAATGCCATTTGTCTCCATTTAGAACAAAATTAAGGCACTTTTAAAACAGTGTTATTCTAGGGTACAAGAGGCTGAGAAAATGGTCATTATGTGTCCCCAGCAGTGCTGAGCTCTGACCCAGGGTCCCAGGGGGTGGGAGTAGTTGGCTTGTGTCTGCTGTGGCCTCAGTACAGTGGGGACTGACCGCATAGTCCTCTGGGTGGCTGACCAGATGAAGAATGTGGGCACCCTTCCTGCCCACATTCTGAGCTCCACTTGCAGCTGAAATCTTACCAGGGCCATTGCTGGTGACCACATCTAAACTGGTGGTCATCAGGATCCCCTGCGAGAGAGCCCTCTCTCCATGCGCAAGTGCCCATCTGGACCAGCTGGTTGTGTTCTCATGATTCCCTGGCCTTGCCAAGACTGTTATGGGGGTTTTGGAAGCTGCCTGCAAGTTGGAGGATCAATGACTGAGGAATGGTCACCCTCTCCACCATCTACAGGATCCCCCTAAAATATGTCCACCCAAAACCCCAGAATGTGACTGTCTTAGTTCCTTCTCTCCTTGCTGAGACAAAATACCCAATGCTCACAGTTTATAGAGGTTTTAGTCCATTGTTGGCAGGCTCAAAGGCAGGGCAGCCTGAGAAAGGAGATAGCATGGGAGAGAAACAGTCCATGGCAGGGCAGGCAGGAAGTAATGAGCAGTGAGCCTCCCTTTCTCTTCTTACTCCATTCAGACTGTGAGCCTATTGGTTGGCACCACCCGTGGCCAGGTTGGGCTTCCCATTATCCACACAGATAACTGGGCTAAAGTAATCAGCTGGCTAATCCAGTTATCATGCACCCATGATCCAGTACCAACGCCCCTGATCCAGCCACCTCCCAGAAGCCCCACCTGGAAGCGCATGAGGTTTGGGGAGACATGTTATCTATCTATAAACGTAACAGCAACTTTATTTGGGGAAAAAAGGATTTTTGTGGATGTCGTTACAGGAGGGATCAGGATGGATCTCCTTGTGTTTGGGGTGGGCTCTCAAGCAAAGGAATGTTCTTAGGAAAAGGGAAATGAGTTCTAACTCTTCCCTGGCCCCTTGGACGGCCGGAAGGGGTGTGGTTTCACTGACAGCTGTTACTCTATTACCTCACTTTCTTCCCTGAGGGTGGTACAGGGCCACCAGCCCCAGTGTCTTCATGCCACCTCTGTAGTTGCTTTGTCAGCTGCTTTCTAGACTGTGCTGGCAGGAGCTGTAGGCTTGGCTGACAGCTGTGGAGCCTCTGTCACTCTAGGCTACCATTGCTACCCTCTCTGAGGAGTGGTTGGAAACTGACACCCAACAGGGCAAAGATGGGGAGGACTGGGGGCCATTGCTGCTACCCCTGAAATCGCTGAGCCCCAAGGGATCACGGTGAGTACAGCAGCTCCTGCTGGAAAACCCTCAAAAGCAGTGGTAATCATGGTTTTATCCCCATTATTCAGAAAAGCAGACGCTGTCAGTCAAGCCACTGCTTCTCCTGCAGCCGGCCAAGCTGTCACCAGGACAGCAGAGGTGTCCTGGATGAGCTGTGGTGCTCTAGGACATGTTTACTTTGGCTCCAAACAAGGACTTATCCCAGATGACGCCACCCTGTGACTTCTAGATGTCCCATCCCTCTCTTTGTCCCTACTTCGAAAGTCCCCAGGTAGTTCCATAAAATGCAGGAAAGTGTGTGGGAGCCCAGTGTCCTCTCCACGCTCCCTGGCCAGCCCTGCAGGGCTCCCCCTCCTGCACCTTCCAATCTGTGTACTGCAGTGTGGTTCCCTGTAGATTCACTTGGCTTGTTCCTATTGTCTACATACAATTTTTATTCCAGGTAGAGTGGCATGAGCAGGTTGCCCCCAAAAACTGCTGCTGACACTAAGATCTCTCTCCCCTGAAGAATTCCAGAGAGTGGCAGAACAAGGAGCCCAGACCAGCAGGCTGTGCTGTGAGAGGTGGAGCACAGGGGAAGCTGCTGAAAGAGCTCCCAAGAGGTTCTAGGGAGCTGTGAGTCTGGGTTGCTGAGCTGGGAGCCATCAAGAGCTATGACATTAAGAGCTAAGAGGTGCTGGCGCTCAAGCTCACAGCTGTGATGCTAAGGAACTGCCAGCTGCTGGAACCTGGAGCTTGGAGCCACTAACATTGAGGGAGATGCACTTTGCCAATTCATGATTTCTATCTGGATTGAGCCAAAGAACCCCCAGCTGATTGGAAGCACTTAGGAGACAGGAGGGGACACATGGAGAAGACAGTTCTCTGATGACTGGGACAGATGCAGGGTGCTGTCTGGCCAGGCACGGGGAGGGTGGTGTCCTGAAGCCTGGCCAGGTGCCCAGGTTTCGCTTCCACTCGTCCTTCAGGTTGCTGTACTCACAGCCACCACGTCTCGAGCCCCCACGGGTCTTGGTGAGAGAGAGAAGCAGCTCCCTCCAGCCCGGGTGGCTCTTGCCTCTTGGTTTAGAGCACCTGGGGTCAGGAGGGCAGGGATGGAGTTCCTTGACCAGGGGGCCAGGGGCCAGTGAGCCCAGGAGTGCTGTGCAGGGGGCCTGGCTCCCAGTGGCGTGCAGTTGCATCCTGCAGGGGTGAGTGACACAGGCTGAATCCTTGGCAGTGAATACTTGGTAGTGTTTGAGCGTCTTAGTCTGGGTGGCTACAACCGAATCCTGCACCTGGGTAACTTTAACGGCACAGACCGATCAAGTATGTTCTGGAGGCTGGAGGTCCACAGTGGCAGTGCCAGCACATGGGTGTGTGGCGAGAGCGTGTCCCTGCCTCGCTGGCTTCTTGCTGTGTCCTCACTTTATGGAGCAAGAGGGAAGCTCTTGGGGCCTCCTCTATGAGGGCACCAAGCCTATCTAGGAGGGCAGAGCCCCTAGGACCTGCCCTACATGCCCCCTTCTCTCACCATCACTCAGCGATTAGGTTCTGTCATAGGAATTCGGGGCACACGGACCTTCAGCCCACCCACCTGTGGAGGGACTAGTTCCAGCAGCCTGGTAGGCTGAGGCAGGAGGATCACAAGTTTGAAGCCAGGCTGGTCAATGTGGCCACCAAACCAGATCCTGTCTCAAAGAATAAAAAAGGACCAGGACAGAGCTCAATGCCGAGGTCCTCAGCTCGATCCCTAGGTCTGCAGAACAGTGCAGACCAAAAACCCATTCCGTCAGTGGGCTGTAGGTGATGCTGATGGCCGTCATGATGGGGTGAGCCTTGTCCACTGGGGAAGACAGAGAGAGAGTCAGGATGGAGGGTCCAGCTGCCCCTTCCGTGCCCCTGGGGTCCTCTAGCCTGTGCTAGGTCCCCCCAACTTCTTACTCAGACCCACAATCACATGAGCCAGTTCCTTAAGCAAATGTCTCCACATGCACCCTGCCAGTCTCCCCTGGAGAGGCCTGGGAGGCCAGCAGACCCCGGGGCAGGCAGGCCATGGGGCTCAGGAGGGCCACGGTCCCCTCTGCTGCCTCCACAGGGAGCTGCACCACCTGCTGTCCCCTTGTTCTGGGGCACCAGGCTGGGCACAGGTGAGGGATGAGTTCAGTGCAGATGGAGCCAGGGAGAGAAGTCAGCTGGTCACTCGGCCACCCAGAGCACAAGCTGCTCCTAGATTCTCCTTCTCCTCTCTCAGGAGCCTTGGATGTAGAGGCTGCCTTGCCTGGCCACGAGCTTGAGGGCCACCTCAGAGTCCCCGTGCAGAGGTCATGGAGGACGGGCCACCCTGGCACTGGGCAGGAGGGCTGGCCGTGGCACAGGTTCTGGTCACCTGTCCAAGGTCACAGGGTGAGGGGTGAGGGCAGAGGCCCCTCTCCACCCATCTGGCCACCCCTCTGGCTGCCATCCTGCAGCGTTTGGCTTTTAGGAGGTGGGTTGGTGCAGGGTGAGCTCTGATCTGTCACCATGATAACCTGTAGTGACAGGAAGCTGGGAAAACAGACAGAAATCAATGAGCACTTGGAAACAGCTTCTACAGACGATTTATTTCTGGGAGCAGAGCCGCCTACAAAGACCTGGGAGTCTGGGTGGGATGGAGAGGGATGTGGGGGGCACTAACACCACCCTGGCCCCTGCTTGCCCCTGGGGCCTGGCCTGTGGCTGGGTGGGGGCTGCTTGGGGGCGACACACAAGGCCCCTGGGAAAAACAGATGTGGATTTCAACAGTCCTGGCACCTCAGTGTCAATGTAGGGGGCCCGGGGGTCAGGAGGAGGGGGACGCAGGGCCAGGGCATGAACCGGGCAGCCTGCCTCTTCTGCCTTATTCTCCTCATGCACCCCGAGGCCCACTGTAGGCTTGGGGGCTATCCTCCAGGGGAACTGTTGCAAGGCACCCTGTCAGGTGCCAGGGTGCAGAGGATAGTGATGGCAGCCTCTCTGGCATGAACCCTGCAGAGATCCCGTGTGAGCCAGTGAGTGGGCTTTCTTAGGACAGGACTAGTTCTTAGGTTATGTAAGGAGAGCAGGGTCTTCCCTTGGCCCTGTTGGCCAGGCATGTCCTTGGGGACCAGCCTGCCCTTCACACTGGGCGCAAGCTGTGTTCCGGTGAGGACACAGGACTACTGGTGTGTCAGAGACTAGTGTGTCACTCAGGGACTAGCGTGTCAGTTAGGGATTAACGTGTCAGTCAGGGACTAGTGTGTCAGTCAGGGACTAGTGTGTCACTCAGACTAGTGTGTCATTCAGAGACTAGTGGGTCAGTCAGAGACTAGTATGTCAGTCGGGACTAGTGTGTCAGTCCGGGCACTCGTGGGTCAGAGACTAGCGTGTCAGGGACTAGTGTGTCATGCAGAAACTAGCGTGTCAGTCAGGGACTAGTGTGTCATTCAGGGACTAGTGTGTCAGGGGACTAGTGTGTCAGGGGACTTGTGAGTCAGACAGGCTAGTGTGTCAGTCAGGGACTAGTGTGTCAGAGACTAGTGTGTCAGTCAGGGACTAGTGTTTCAGGGACTAGTGTGTCACTCAGAGACTAGTGGGTCAGAGACTAGTGTGTCAGGGCACTCGTGGGTCAGAGACTAGTGTGTTAGGAACTAGTGTATCGGGACTAGTAGGTCAGTCAGGGACTAGTGTGTCAGAGGCTAGTGTGTCAGGGGGCTCGGGTCAGTCAGACTAGTGTGTCATTCAGGGACTAGTGTGTCAGTCAGGGGACTAGTGTGTCAGTCGGGACTTGTGGGTCAGACAGGCTAGTGTATCAGTCAGGGACTAGTGTGTCAGTCGGGACTAGTGGGTCAGTCAGGGACTAGTGTGTCAGAGACTAGTGTGTCAGTCAGGACTCGTGGGTCAGTCAGGGACTAGTGTGTCAGGGGACTTGTGGGTCAGGGGAGTAGTGGGTCAGTCGGGACTAGTGTGTCAGTCAGGGGACTAATGTGTCAGTCAGGGACTAGTGTGTCAGTCAGGGGACTCGTAGGTCAGTCAGGGGACTCGTAGGTCAGTCAGAGACTAGTGAGTCTCTGACTAGGGAGCTCCTGGCAACCCTCCTGCCTCAGCCTCTGGAGTGCTGGACTTTCAAGTGTGTACCACCACGCTCGGCAGAATGGCCAACTTTCTATTTGCCTAGTAAGAGCATTAATAGAATTCTTCCGAATCTGCTCGTGCCTCCTAAGAGAAGGGACGTGTAGGCCTTCATTGTGGGAAGGACACAAGACAGGCAGGCGCCGAGTGTTGACCACATGCTCTTGTTGGGGTGGAGCTGCTCTCTATGGCTCCTTCCTGCACTTCTCGGGGGGCAGCGGAGACTTCCTGGGTGAGGGGCCTGGTGCTCCACCCCGAGCCCTAAGCTTCAGCCTTGCAGGGTGGGCAGGAAGTTTCCAGAAGGCTCCAGAATGAAGGGAAGGGTGGAGGCTGATGGTGGCTATGTCTGAGGGTCCAGTCATGGCCTAGCTCCAGCCTGGGCAGGGCTCCAGGTTGTGTGGCTTTGGAGCCCCTGCTGTCCTGGTGTTGCCTTCAGGGTCTCGATCTGGAGGGAAGGCCGGGTATGGTGGAACACGCCTGTCATCCCGGCATTCTGAGGCAGGAGGATGGAATGTTCCAGCTCAGCCTGGATAGCTGAGTGACTTAGTGAGTCCCCATCTCAAAATAAAAGAAAAGCCTGGAGATGCAGCTCAGTGTGAGGGCCTAGGCTCCAGCCTGGCTGATGGCCTTTCCCTGAGAAGAAGCACCTGAGCTCTCCAGGCACTGGGGCACTGGGCTGCGTCCACACCACATCCTCCTGGCCTCTCCGCCTTGCGGCCAGGAGCGGAGGAGCAGTGTGGGGTCTCCCAGGCTGGAGGTAGAGGGCACAGACTGTACCCTCGGGAGGGTTTTGCAGGGCACTGATCACTGGGCATAGCCACAGCCTACGGAGCCAGTGCATGGCGAGGTGCCCTGGTCCCAGGTGCGCTTGGCTTCTCTGAAAACAGTTCTGGGGGGCTGGGGAGGTGGCTCAGTGGTAGGGTTCTTGCCTTACATGCTCCAGGCCCTGAGTTCGAGCCCCAGGACCACCAGGAAGCAAATGAGGCCGGAGCCCTCGTGAGTATGCAGGGCTGAGAACGACAGGGCATGTGCATGTGGTTAGGGGGCTCATTTGTGGGGGTGGGGGTGGCTCCTCAGGGTGAGGATGACCCCAGCTCCGTGGCACTCGGGGGATGAGGACCTGGTGATGGTCAGAGAACCCCGGGGACTGCTCATGAAGAAAGCGTGGGTGACTGTGGCCCAAGCTGGGGAGTCAGCCAGGGTCCCAGAGTCCCCTGGGGCTCAGGCACCTAAGTCTGGGTGACAGCCAGACGCCTTGGGTGAGCGTTCGGGTCAGAGGGGGCGGAGGGGAATGAGAGCCCCGCATCTTTCACTGTCGCCTTGCAGCCCGGAGTCCGCCCCTCAGGCTGGAGATGGAGTTAAACATGAGGACAGCAAGGGAGGGTCGGGGACAGTGAGGGCAGGTTCCAGGTGGAGCAGAGAGCAGCTGCCTTGGGATCTGTGGGTCCTGCCTCCTCCCAGGGTGCCGACACCCAGGAACCTCCTGCGTGGTGTCCCCCAAGAGATCATGCACTCAGGGGTGGGGCACTGAGGGCCACTGCACTTCTCAGGCTCAGGGGCTGAGGACAGGAGGCGGAGCATGGTCAGGAGGCGGGGCCTCTGGGGCGTGGCCAGAGAGCCGGCACCTCCCTCCTCCCCTCCCTCCTCTCCCTCTGCTTCCTGGCCACGGTGCCCTGAGCAGCTTCCTTCCCCCAGCCCTGCATGCTGTGCTGCTTTGAGTGCACAGACTGAAAATGTGAGTCAGGGCAAACCTCTCCTCCTTCCAGTCGCTGGTGTCGGGTACTGTGTCCCAGGGACGAGAAGAGAAAGTGAGTGAGACATGCCTGGCTCTTTCGATGGCTGCTGTGTCTGTCTCTTTGGATGACATTTTCTAGATGTCCAGGCTGCGTGAGACCCTGATCTCTTCGCCCTCCTCCCATCTGGCCAGCATCAGCATCTGTCCTGTCGCTGCCCCATGTGCAGAGGTCCTTCTGCACCAGGAGACAGGAAGCAGAGGACAGTGGGACACTCCCAGGACCGTCCATGTGCATGTGTGGCCATGTGTCCCTTTCCCAGTAGCAGTGTGGCTCCTATGTGTGTGTCACCTGTGCCCAGATCTGTCTTGCCCTCGACCACGCCTTCCCTTGGCGTTCTGCAAGCCACACTTCCCATGGCGACCGGCCGCCTCCTCCATTTGTGAGTGAGGGTTGACCGCGGCTTCCTGGCCATGGGAATACAGAGCATGCTGTGCAGAGCCCCCGTCCCTGTGGAACTTGCATCTCCATGTCACCCTGTGGGGAGCCCTGGGCATCCCGCTGGGCTTCCAAGGAGTTCAGGCTGCAGAGCCATGAACTCTGCCCTGAGCTGAAGGTGCAGTGCTGTTAAACCTCTCTGCCTTTGGTACATGGGCTTGGGGTACCACCTGGGACACACCCCTCTCTCCATCTGTCCCACTGTTTCTGAGGGTTTGTTTGGGGTCAGGGAAAGAGGCTGCCCTTCCTGCACTGCCCAGGAGTAACAGGAGATGTGGCAGCCACTTGCTTCATGTGAATGAGGGGTGCAGGGGGTGCTGGGCCCGGCTTCGGAGTGATCATCAGAGAGGCCATGTGTGAGCCACACTGACCAGGCACACAGGTG
Organism: Hydrochoerus hydrochaeris; assembly: GCA_004027455.1. Classification (NCBI taxonomy): domain Eukaryota; kingdom Metazoa; phylum Chordata; class Mammalia; order Rodentia; family Hydrochaeridae; genus Hydrochoerus; species Hydrochoerus hydrochaeris. The sequence continues at coordinate 70,584 of PVLA01003675.1, read as the reverse complement.
ACAGTCCTCGTGATGCCCTGGGTCCCCTCCACAACAGCAGTGGCCAGGGACATGGGGAGGGAGGCCTGGAAGGGAAGCTGTCACACTCCAGGTCCCAGCTCTGCAGGAATTCCGAGTGACACTGGCCAGACAGGCTTGAGATGTGGTCTCCAGCCCTGTCATTCCCAACAGCAGGGACAGCACTGCCTGCCCTGGACACTGTGGCAGAGCTTAGGGAACTGAGCCTTGTCCCTGCAGGTAGGATAAGATGCCGTGTGAGGCTTCATGAGGATGACAGCTTCCCCCCGGCACTGGGCCACGTGGCTCCTGGGTGTCACTGCAAAGTATGTGACAGAGGTTGGGGTATAGGCATTGACCCCTCCTAAGGGAAAGCCAGTGGCTGCTGTGGTCCCTGCTGGTCTCTGAAGCAGTGATGACCTACCTGGGTGACAGGTGTATCTGTAGTCGGCACACATCAAGAAGTCACAGCGACATGTTGCTCGCATGCAGAAGCCAGAGCGTGGGAAGGAGCCCAGATGCACAGTTGTGTGGCAGGGAAGCCATGCCGTCTACTGGGTGCCATCGAGAGTTGACTGGCCTTGGGTCTGGCCTGGGTTCCGGTGGGGAGGGCTGGACCCAGTCCATCTTATTCCACCAAGGGGGGCTCAGAACAGCCCAGGGGCAGAGCCAGCAAGTGACACATGCAGAGCCAAGTGAGCTCAGGCAGTGGACACTGCCTCACCCCACTTGCTTCCATTTGGGAGCTCTTGGCAGCTGCCCATGAGGAGCTGTGTGCAGGTCAGGGGCCGCCAGATTGGGGTGTATGTCCTGGTCTATCCAGGCTCTGCCGGCAACTCGCATTGCCTGTCTACTTCTCTGACACCAGCCGGGAGCCCAGCCATTCCACCCGACCTGACTCTGGCTTCCTCTGGGCTCTGGGCTCTGGGCTCCGGGCTCTGGCTTGCTTGGGGGTTAGGGAATCAGATGTTCCTGGCTCTGCCATTTACAAACTCGGTGGCCTGGGGCAGAGTCTGCCTCACTCACTCTGCTCCCTGGGACGTGGTGCTGATTTCAACCCTCTGAGGAGCAGGTGGTTTAGGGAGGTGAGGCGCTCACCCCAGACACCCAGCTATGGCGTGTCTTGGAGCCAGGTCAGAACCTTGGTCCTCCGAAGCCGGGCTTGCAGTCCTCCTCCTGGAGCCTGCTGCTGGGGCGGGTGTGGACGGACCCTCCTGCATCCCTGCCTGGGATGGCAGAGGAGCTGACTGATGGAAGAGAGCACCCCTAGACCTCGCTGGCTCAAAGGGAAGTGCGCTGGCAGCTTCTTCTGGGGGCAGCGATGGGGCTGGTGGGAAAGCTAGGCAAACAGTGCCAACACTTCCTCTCACCCAGAAGGAAACGCACCTTCTTGTTTCCCATTTCGGGCCCACTGTCCCCTTCCCCTGCTTGGGGAAGTGAGGTAGTCATCAGGAGTGACCGTCCCTGCCCTTCACTCAAGACGTGGAGGAGAACCAGCGATGCCCAGCCCCAGGGAGGGTCAGCCCCGAGAGTGGGGACAGCTTTGGTGGCTGGCCTTTGAGTTACAACACTCTTGTGTGATCCCCGCTCATGTGGAGAAGAACTGACTGCTGTGGACAGTAGATCATTGCAGAAATGATGGGCTATGAACTCCAGAGAATTCTCAGCAAGGCTGTGAGAATCACTGTGGTCTCTCACTCTCTTCACCACTTGCTCTGTGTTGAGTGGCCAGCTTGTGAGAGCCAGTAAGCACCCTGTGGAGAGGTCCACGTGACATGAGATTGAGTCCTCCAAGGAGCAAGTGATGCATCGAGGCCCCGGGTCCTGGTGGACCTTCAGCGAGGGTGGCTGGGGCTGATGGCTTGCCAGTGACCCTGTGAGAGACTGGGCCAGGAGCTTAGCAAAGCGCTCCCAGATCCCAGACTCAAGGAGAGAGGCTAGAGTTGAATAACCGGTGTTTATTGTTCTGGGTGGTTTTTTATGCAGCAATAGCTGACTAACACACGTGGAGTGGTACATGTGGGACACGTTTCTGTCCCAGAAACACCTATGATCACTTTCACAAGCTCTTTCAGCGGAGCGAGGGAGCTTCTGCTATGTGAGAAAATCAGGTCACAGCTTTTGGCCTGCTCTGCTTCCGAGCCTTGGAGGATGGCAGTGGGTACCAGTGGGTACCAAGACCCAGATCCTATAGTTTGGCAGCTGGACCCTAAAAGAGAGTCTCTGAGGGCCGAATACATGCATTGGTCCCAAATGTCTCAGTTGCTCAGGAAGCTTGGGAGATGTGTGGCTAAAGTAAAACCTGTGCTAAGTGGTTGCAACTGCACTGAAGCGGTCTCTCCTGGGTATTTGCTGGAGGAACCGCAGTAGAGATAATGAATCATTTCGTCTCCACCAAACTAAACATTTTAGACTTGAGACTCTCAAGTTATATTCATTGTCAGCAAAAATGGAAAAAGATTCCAGCCGACACTGCCACCTCCCTCCTCCCAGTCATTGCCTCTGCCATCATCACAAGATAATCACTGTCACCACCACCGTCACCATCGTCACCAGCTCTGCCATTGCTTCTAGTCCCACCTGCATGTTTGCTGAAGGGATTGGGAGAGATGGCTTTCATATCTTCTGCATAAAACATTTTTACCGCTCTCCACGGCACTGACATTATCACCACCATCTGTCACCATCGTCGCCACCGTCGCCACCGTCATTATGCCCATCATCACTGCCATCATTGCATTTCAGACATCGCTGTCACCACCATCAGCATCTACCACCACCATCATGACTGCCTGCCACTGCCGCCACGTTCCTGCCACCCACACCACAAGTCCCAACAGTCACTGCCATCTCCCCCTCGGTCATGACCGCCCCATGCCCTCATCAGCTCTTACTAACCCTAAGCTTAACCAAGTCACAATCACTGTCACCACTGCCAGCTTCTAGCACAGTGATGGCCAGGCTTTTAGAGCATTGGATGACAACACATAGCCCACTGCAGCACGCGTGCCACTGACTCACTGCCACTGTAATAGCAGATGGCATTTCTGAGCTCCAGGTGGCATAAGAGGCGTTTGTAATAGATGCAAGGCAATATTATTTGGGGGTGATGGCTTTTATAAGCAAGGGAGGTCTTGCTTGGGGAAATAGATGCTCATCTTAGGGGTAAAGAAGGGTGACCTCTTAAAGGAGAAAATAATACGCTAATGATTCCTGCAACCAGCTTGACCCACGTATGCCCTGCAATTTTTCTCCCCCAGAAGGACTGACTGGGTGACTCCCAGCAGGAGCCCCACCTCCCCTCTCCACCTGTGTGTGGGGTGAGACCCCTCCCACCCTGTGGTCAGTGGGGGGTGCATATCCTGGGCGTTGGCACCTGAGCCCATGGAATAGGCTGCAGCGCTTGGCCCTGCCCACTCCTGGCAAAGGAAGCCGGAAGGGAGGCCCTTCTGCCAAGGGGTCAAGAGGATCATCTTTGCCAGGGGTGGTGGGGGATACAATTCTCCTCCTTCCTATGGGGAAACATGGAGCCCATCTGCAGCTTTTATCGATCCATTTCACAGTTGAGTGGGCTCTGCAGTGCTCATTTGGAGCCGCTGCACATTGGAGTTATTTGGTCTTAGAAACGCTGGGTAGTTTTCTCCAGAGCTAAAGCGGCTTAGAAGGTGGAGCCTGAGTGCAGAGCCGGTTCTGGGGTGCTGAGCCTTTCTGCTCCTGCACACTGCAGTCTCTAGGATTCTGCTTCCTCCCCACTCGCCCTGCCACTGTGCCAAGGAGGACTGGGCTTCTGCATTCCTGCAGCGGTGCCCACTGCCAGGCCTCACTTTCTGTTTCGCACTCATCTCTCAGAAAAGGCAGTTCTGTTGTTTTCTTTATGGGCAGGGAGACCCCTTCCTCCACTCTCAGCCCTGGTGGGTCTGAGGTCTGGACAGCTCCTCCCCACCTGCTCGAGGAGAGGAGTTTCCCTTTGGTTTCTTCAAAGTAATGGGACGATGACCTGAGTTAACCCAAGGAGCCTCTGTCCTGGGCTTTGGTTTTGGAAAGAGGGAATCTCTGATCTCAAAGGTGAGGAACGTGGCTGACAACAGGGTTCTTTCAAGGAATGAGCTTGCCTGGAGATGAAGCCAGCAGGAGGTGGGCAGAGCTGAACAATGGAGGGGAAACTGAGTCCTGCATCCTTCAAGGGCTTGGGTTTGGCTATCTCAGTTCTGTCTGGGAATTGTCTGTTACACGGGCCAGAAGCATCACTGGGGATGGTCGAGCAAGTGTGAGTTGCATTTCTGGCAGCTAAGGAGAGTCCTAGGCTCAGCCCTGTCCTCCTCTGAGAAAGTCATTGTCACTTGAAGGGCCTTGAGGTGTCGATGTGCCCTGAAGAGTGTCACGACTACCACTGTCACCGACTGTGAGCACTGCTGCTCTGCTCTTGTTGTGTCTGGGTCTCGGGCTCCTGTCCAGCCCTTGTGATCCTGGGGACAGGGCCAGAAGCAGTGTGACAGTCACTGAGCCTCATTTGGGGATGGGGACAGGCCCGCGGCACCTGCAGCCCCAGGAAACCACTTGGGATCGAACTCACAACCTCACACTTGCCAGGCAGGCGCTTACACTGCTGAGCTAAATCCCTGGCCAGGAAACCACTTCACTGACTTCCCAGTTAATCTTCTGTCTGTTTTGTGAATCCTCTGTCCCAAGAATATGTAGCTTGGAGACCTCTCTAAAAATAGAGGTTTTTAAAAATTTTTAATTTTTTATGTAACCGATACTATTTGTAGAGAACTCAAGGAAAGAAAGCCTAAGTAGGTTAATGAATAGCAAATACTCTAAACCATTCTCTGTCGCTCTGTCATGGCCCCTATGTTGAATGCTACCCCTAAACTGAACCCCACCTTGGGTTTCAAGCTGTAAATTGGGACAGAAAGATGGCAGTGGCTTTGTCAGGGTTACTCAGAAGACAGGCTCAGAAAGGAATTTGTTAGAGGGCATAAAGGACTCTGGAAGAAACAGACTCCAGCCTGGGACTTTAGAATGACCAGGAGGTTGTGTCTGTTGGAAGCGGGGTTTGCACGGCAGCCGCAGCTCCAGGGCCAGAAGGCCTCTTCTCTGAGTGAAGAATCGGACACCTCCCCGTCCACCCAGGCTGGCAGGAGTGCATCCCTGGCCAGAACTGCAGCCCAGCAGGTTGGAGCTGCAGGGATCCTGGGAGCTGCGGCTTTCATCTCCTCCTCCGGCAGTACCGTGGCACCTGGGTCATCAGAGAAGACACCCAGCGACCAGAGTCACCACTGCACGGTGCCACCCTCTGTTCCTCCCACCCTTCACGCCTCTCCAGACTTCAGCCTCGAGACAACAGCTTCAGGGCCAAGCTGCTCCTGGCGATGTGGCCCAGCTGCTCCTCATGAAGGCGCCATTCCTCCTAGCCTCCCTGGGACGGAAGGACTCCAAGTCCCATCAATGGCTACAACCCAGATTCCGAAACTGACCACACACTGCACACCTGGTTTAAGGTGGTGGGAGAAGGCAGGGGAAAACAAAATCTGTGGCTAGTGTTTGGTCCCTTAATCTCGGCCCCATAGTCCATGTCTTCTGGCCTTGGTGGCACCTCGGCAGGTCTGGGATCTGTTTTAGTCACTTTTTCATTGCTGGGACAAAATACCCAACACCATAACTTACAGGAGGGGAAGTTTATTGTGCCTCACGTTTCGGTCCCTGGTTGGCTGGCTCCAAGGCAGGAAGGGCAGGGTGGAAGGGCTTGTGGGGAGGACAGCTAGCTGCTCATGTCATGGCCACCAGGAAGAGAGAGAAAGGAGGTCAGAGGAGGGAGATATATACTTCTGGGTCACTCCCCTAGTGCCCACTCTACTGGCCAGGCCCATTTTCCATAGCATATGCAGCCACAGATCATCAATGGACTCCTTTGATGAGGGGCGCAGCACCCCATGATCCAATCACCTTCCAAAAGCTCTGCTTCTGAACACCGCAGCTTTGGGGAGACAGCCTAGACCTGAAGCATAACCAGATTTTCACTTAGTGCGTGGATTTGTATCTTTTTCCTGTTGGTTCTGAGCTCTTGGTGGTCCTGCTGGTGTGGTGTTGCTGTGGAGTCATCACTGTCCCAGGAGGCAGCAGTCACGGGATGCAGTTCCCCACGCTGGGTGGGCTCCAAAGCGCCCTCCCTCTCTCCAGTGAGGGCAGCCGCCCTGCTTCCCCCATGCTCAGGACCAGGCGCTGGGCCAACATGGCGCCATGGCCGTGTCTTCTCACGGGCACTGGCATAGCCTAAAGCCTGGGGCACAGGAAGCAGCCTTATTTCCTGACCTGGGATCTGTCGATGGGAGGAGGGGAGCTCTGTATGGCATCTGTAGGTTCAGAGGGCATGTGACATCCAGCAAGACAGCCCTCAGTGTCACACGCCATTGGCTTACCTGGTGCCATCACCAAGTCTTTCTGGGCCCTGTGATCGGGCTCCACTTCCCTGGCAGGCCAGCATCCGGGGTGACAGATGAGTGACAAGACAGTGCAGTGCGTGTGTCACGCTGCTGTCCTCCTCCTTTGTGAAATGAGCTCCTTAGCCAGAAGCAATGCCACGTGAGAGGCTGCAGAATAAGTCCTCGATTCCATAGACTGACTGGCAGCAGTGTCGTGAGAGGAAAGAGCAGAACAAATGTGTGACCCAGTGAGGCCAAGAGGTTCACGGGAAGAGCCAGTCTCCAGTGTATGCACCTTGGGAGGGCCCTGAGTTTTTCCCCCATCCCACCTGGCCTGTCTACCGCCCTTCCTCCACATCTCTGGGTCCGTGATGCGACACAGCACCAGTGTGGTGGCTAGGGAAGAAGCCCGACAACGCTGGAATGGCCCAGAACACCCATGCACCCCAGAGCCCGCTCTGCAGTGAGGACCAGGCAGCTTCCGCCTCCAGGCCCCGGTTGGGAGGCTCTGTCGCTAGACTCCTGGTTGTTAGCCCTGCGGTCTCATTCTTGAGCTGTGCCACCAGGGCTGACCTGTGCACTTCCTCGCAGTGGCTGTGTACTTCTCTCTTGGACCCAGTTGGAAAGTCAGCTGCCCACTGGGAGAAGGTCCCCTTCCCACTGGACCTCAGGCTGGGCCTGGAAAAGATGCGTGGGCTCCTCCCTTCTCAGCCTGCTGACCGCAGGAAGACCCTAGGTGCCGGGCGTCTGGAGGGAGAGCCACTGAGCCCCTGCAGGACTGGCCCAGAGCTGCCTCATTCCCAGCGATTTTGGGACCTGCTTCAGCCCCATCCTGTAGTCTTAGCTCGGGGGCCGATGCCCTGTCCCTGGGCCTGCACTGTCACCTGGGGCCCATCCAGTCGGCCCTCGTCCTTTGGGAGCCCTGACTGCAGGTACATCTCCATGGAGTTCAGGGACAGCTGCCGAGTGGAGTCGCAAGAGGAAATCACTGTTTGCTAAGAAGACTGTGGCTTTGCTTCAGCACCCGGGACCTGCTCCGTGTCCTCCACTGTGGCTCGTCACAGGCCCCCAGCACCATCTTCTGCAGATACCCTGAGCCCTGTGGCATCCTGGGATCCGCGGTACCCAGAGGCGGAGCGGCTAGAGCCGCCCTGCTTCACTCTCTCCTCCCCTCCTTGTGTCTTTCCCTCCCGCCCTCCCTGACCGCTTGCCTCCCTCTCTCCCTTCCTTCTTTATTTTTTCTATCATCCAACTACATTTCTGGTCACCCTTCGATCCACCTGTATTTTTATGTCTACCCGTCGGTCCATTTTTCTATCTAATGTTCTATCCTCTTTCTCTCTGTCATCTGTGTCTTTCTCTTCTTTCTGTCACCTTTCTATCTTCCCACTGTCCACTTTTCTATCTCCCACCCACCCAGCTGTTTTCCATCATTCTAGTTCCTCATCACACTTAGTGCTTTTGTCCTTCAGCTCACACAGGTCCATCAGGGTGTGTGGCCCAGGGCCCCAGTGGAAGGACCGCTACTTGAGAGCCGTAGGAATTACAAGCTTCTCCGACAAGTGTCCTGGCTGAGCTGTCCCCCACCCTGGACTCTCTGGCCGAGAGAAAGGAGCTTGCTTCACCGGGGTACAGGAATAAACCCCCAGGAGGGACCCTCAGCTCCACTCAGACATGGAGAACCAAGCGGTGTCCCTGGCTCTGGACACACTTCTGGGGCTGGTTTCTTTGCACCCCAGGTGTCTGCAGGAGAGAAATGGGTCCAGTCCAATGGATTTAAGCATGAAGAGGTTCATTATGGGGTGTCGAATAGTTGAGGAGGTCCCAGAGAGTCCTGAGGAAACAAACTAGAGGCTGAATTTCCAGGAAAGACTTTCGAAGTGACAGCATAGAATTGGCTTGGAGGGCTCTGCTGCCGGGCGAAGGTCAGGAAGCCGTCCAGGGAGCCTGGCATGCCCACTGCCCCCAGCATAGTTCTCATGGCAGGGCATTGATAGGTGGAATTTGCAACACGCCCTGACCCAGCTGCATGGCCTTCTGGGAAATGTAGTCCTGCATCATTGGTCCAGGAGGCATCCAAGCACCCAGGCGTTCTCTGCACAGCGTGCTTCCCTAGGGTCCTGCGAGCTGCACGGCCTGCAGCTCCGCTCTCCTGCTTTGTGCGAGCAGGGTGCAGGGGCCCTGTAACTTGTGCCTGATCCCCAGGCTGGGCTCAGGGCCAGCAGGTTCCAGCATCTTCAGCTTCTTCTCAGGGGCCATCTTCACCTCTGCAGTTTCTCTGGCCTGAGCACACTTCCGCAGTTCATGGGGCCGGTTCCCTAAAACCGTGGATTCCTGCCACTTCTGTCACCTTGCCGATGTCTGAGGGTTTTTGCAGGGAGGAGAAAGGGACGAGGGTGACAGGCTGCCCGTTCTGAGCCAGGCCATCACTCTCAGAGGTGACCTTGGGCCAGTTATTTGTTTCTGGGCCTCTTTTTTGTCCTGTAGAATGAATTTCAATATGTTACACACTCGCAGGGCCATTGATGAGGCTTGAAGTAGACGATGCTTACAGAGCCCCGCACATCGCCTGGGACGGGATACGCGCTGAGTGCATGTTGATTATTATTATGATTATTATTACTGTTATTATTATTATCGTACTGGGTGTACAATAATACGAATGCTGGTTACATCCACACGTTGCTTGAACCCCAATCTCACATGGATAATGAGGACACGCTCGAGTTTGATTTAATTCATTAGTGAGTGAATTAATGAAGCAGGAGGAAGTGGAAATGAAGAGCATGTTGGAAGCAGGAGATCGGGAGGTGGTGCAGGAGGCTGACGAGCGAGTGGCCAAGTTGGGCCGGGAGCTGGTTCAGGTCCCAAGAGCGACGAGGCTGTAACCTCCGGGCTGCCTCCTCCACACCCGCATTCTGGCGTCTGCAGGACCAAACCCTGCCCCTGTCGGCCTCAGAATCTGGGCTGCCAGCCCCAGGGCAGCTGGGAAGCCACCCCCCTCCCCAGGGACACAGAAGCTGTGGGGGTGAGGGGATGCCAGGAAAGCAGATGGCCAGGGCTCTGCTTCTCAGCCTGGGAGACAGCGTTATCATAAGGTATCTGCTACTTGCGGGGACACAGGGAACCCTAAGAGGATTTCGCTGTCTTCCTAGGGAGGCTGCACCTTGGGGTGTCTGGGTTGCACTGACCAGGCAGGGAAGGCAGACACCACTGAGGACGTCGGCTTCTACCTTGGTGGGAGTCCTGGTCGGGGCACCTGGGCAGAGTGGGTGGAGGGGGAGGACAGAGGCGTCTTGTTCAGCTTCCTACTGGCCTAATTAGTTCCAATCAGGCCACACTTCTGGGCACCCTGAGGCCCCTCCAACGCTTTCTGAAGAATTTGGAGGTGTTCAACTGAGCCATGCCCCAAAGCACCTTCTACCAGGCTGGTCACCCAGTGTGAGAGCTAGGGCTGGGACAGAAGGAGGCGGGGACAGAAGGGGGCAGGGCAGTCCTTCACCAGCCACTGCTGTGGGCACAGGCTGCACCCCTGCTGGCCTCTGGGGTCCCCATCCCTGAGCCATGCAAATCTCTGCCAACATCTGCCAGTGCCTGTGCCACCTCTGTGGCCCGAGGTTAGGGACAGCAGGGCTCCCAGGTAGCTTGCCTGCTGCAGCTGTGTTCTCTGGTTTCTGGCTTGCCCCAGTCCCTTGGGGAAAAGTCTGGCTCTGCTCTTAGGACTTCAGGTCACCCTGTCACCAGAGGGAGGGACCTTTGCAGGGTGGCACTGTTGGAAGGAGGCCCTGGCCCTCTAGGACTGTCTCAGGCAGAGGTTCCCTTTGCCCTGGCTGATGCTGGCAGGTGCCCCAAGTTCTGGGGAAGTAGGGGAGTCCTCCCTTAGAGAAGAGAGAGGCTGGGGGGTGTGAGTATGGTGTGTGAGCATGAGTGTGAGAGCTGTGTGGGGGTGGGGAGCACAGGTGTGCACACGCATGTGTTCAGAGCATCTCAGGGGCAGCCCATGCTTGGAGCTGGGCTCTGCTGGGTGACTGAGGGGCTGTCCCTGTCCTGTCTCCATTCAGTTCTCCCCAAAGCCTGTGACCGAGAGACTCAGGATGGTGGAGGCTCAGAGAGGCTGGGCCAGCTGCCCCACGCTGCAGGCTTCTCCGAGGAGGGCACCAATGCCATGGAAGGGGTCGTGTGGGCAGCCCCAGGGTTTGTGGGTAGAGAACAGATAAACAGGGTCTGTTAAGTGCGGTGGAGACCCCACAGGTGGAAGCACTCACAGGGGTCTCGCTGATGTCCCCAGAGCACTGTCATCCAGAGCTTTAGGATGGGTGAGTACTTCCTGGGGTAAGAAGCAGTGAGGTCAGCCTGGCTGCAGGGTGGTGTCCAGCTCCTGCTGGCCCATGGGGGCTGGGACTCTCTCCCACCTCTGGGTCTTGGGTATTTTGAAAAACACCAGCCCATGCTTACAGGGAAACACAGGGGGTCCCTACTTCCTGGTTTGATTGATAGATGAATGGATTGACTGATATTTGATTAATTGATGTTTTCATAGTATCTGGGATTGAACCCAGGGCCTTCATACTGAGCTAGATCCTCAACCCTATAGAACTGTTTTTCTGAAATCTTGAAACAGGTTCTCACTAAGTTGCTAAGATTCCCAGCTGGGTTCAAATTTGAGATCCTCCTGCTTCAGCCTCCTGGCGCCCTGAGATTATAGGTGTGTGATACCATGAAGGGCTCTGTCTCCTGGATTTAGGATTTTGTTCTCTTAGCTCATAAGGCTTTTTACATATAATGCACCTGTGGCTCTGACTGGCAAGTGTGAAAAATGGAGGGAAATGAATGGGTGAATAATTTATCTGAGTGCTGAATGATTCACTGGAATGTGGCTACACAATCTTGTTAACAAATTTCCGCTCCTGGCTTGTGGGATTGCTCCTCTGCTGCTGCCCAGCCTGGCCACGCAGTCCTGGCTGCGTGTCTTTTATAATGGCAGTGTCGCTCCCCTTGTGGGTCTCCCTGGGGGCTTAGATGGAGCCCACCCCTGCCCACCCAGGGGAGCCAGGCCCGGGCTATGCTTCTTTGTCCTGCTACTCAGTGCATTGCACAGCCTCGGGCCTCCTGGGAGGGTGCGGGGAGAATCCCTGCTGGGCCTGGCCACCTCCTCTCTGCCCTCCTGGCCCCAAGCCTCACCTCCTATGCCACTCACCTGCCTGGTAGTGCTGCATGCTGAGTGCTTCCTCCTGGCCAGGTTTGCTCCAACAGTGTGTGGACTACAAAATCCCAGGACACAGAACATGGACTACTGTCCCTTAGGGTTAGGGGGTGCCGTGGTGTGGAAGTGCCCAGACCATGGAGGGAACAGGGACACAAGGCCTTCCCTGTGGCCACACAGCTGGGGTAGAGCGAGAGCCTGGGACAGAGTCCCCTATTCCTGCTCTGCAGAGGGACTGAGGCCAGGCGCCTGTGGATCCTGCTCAGGTGGGGCTCAGGTGCTCCAGCAGCGAGGAAGCAGGAGGAGTTGGGGGCCACGGCCCAGGGTGCTGAGCTTTCAATTCCAGATGGGGCAGAGCTGCTCAGGCATGCTGAGTCCTGGGGATGGTAAGTCATGCCCAGCCTGACCCCCCGAGCTCAGCATGGTCTAGGTGGCGTGGGTGAGTTTCCTGCTGCCTTTTTCACACTAAGTTTCCTGTTCCCTAGAAGGAAGACCCAGGCCTGGAGGTGAAACTGTGTGGCTCCTTGAGTGTGAGTGTGAGTGTGTATGTGTGTGTGCTCTGAACCATGTCTGCATGGGAGCCTCTGTGCGTGCACATGCGTCTGTGGCTGGGTGAAGTGTGTACAGTAATTCCTGTATGTGCCTGCCTATTTGGGCAGCTTTCTGTCACTGTGACAAAATACCCAGCATGGTCAGGTTAATCAGAGGAAAGGTTCACTTCGGCTCAGGATCCCAGAGGCTTCTATCGGTGGTTGTGAGCTTTGTGGCTGCACAGGTTGCCACAGAGAGTCACATGTGGTGGCCGAGGCTGCTCATTTCATGATGCCCAGATGGAGAGAAAGAAGGGCCTGCTATCTGCATCCTGTCAAGGCCACGCCCTCATGACATCACTTCCTCCTTAGGCTCCGCCTCTAAAGTTTCCACCATCTTTTGTGGTGCAGCAAGCTGGGCCTGAACCTTCACTCCCTGGTCCTTCAGAGGACCCATTAAGTGATGACATGGCCGTGTGCATGCTTGCGTCTCAGTGTGGACATTTGGCTTTGCATCGTGTGTGTCCCTGTGTGTACATGCGTGTGTCACTGTGTGTTTGTGTGTCTGTGTCTCTGTGTGTGTCTCACCCTCATTTGCACTGGTACGAAAGATCTTCTGTAGCTGGGCACTGTGGTGGATGCCCATCACTCTAGCTTGTCGGGAGGCTGAGGCAGGGAGAGCCCAAGGTTGAGGTCAGCCTGGGCAACTTGGTGAGACTCTGCTTTAAAATATTTAACAGAGCCCTGGGTGGGGAGAGATGGGTGCCGCTCAGCAGGGGAGTGCTTTGCCCAGCATGTGTGACAGCAGCGAGTTCGATGCCCAGGACTTAGAGAAGAAGAAAGGCCCTAGCCCTGTGGGCCCCACTCTAGTCTGTCTCTCAGTCTCCTCCTGCTCTCCTTGTGCCCCAGCTGGAAACTCCCTCTCCATCTTGCCCTAGGTTCCGGGCTCCCTGGTCACTGTCGCCATCTCTCCTTGCGCTCAGCACACCCCCTTGCTGTTCCCAGCGGTCCTTTGCTCCCTGCAGCCCCACCCGCCTTCCTTTGTACCTGAGCTTTCCTGCCTGGACCCGTCAGGGGGACCCCACAGCAGAGCCCGGGGCTCCATTTGTCCTTTCTGGTAATGAAAGGAGCCCCTGGACAAATTCTGCCAACTTCCATCTCGTTAAGTGTGGTGTTCCTTTTGATTTAAGAATATTTTTACCTCTTCAAGTGCTTTTAAGGAGGCCGATGGTGAGAGTCTATTCAGCACGGCAGTATATTTAGCCCCCTTTCATAAAGTGTCTGGATTGCATTTTAAGGGAGTGCAAATAGTCTTTTTTAGATTGCCAAAGCCAATTAGCTTCCAAGTGTTTAATCGTGGGAGGAGGACTGGGGTCCACCCTCCAGCGTGGCCTGTCTGAGGGGCTGCTGCCCGGGCGGCCTATCTCTTGCTTTTCCCAGAATAGCACTGCCTTTCTGCCCTGCCTGCCAGCTGGAGCTTTTCCCGGGAAATGAGGCAGTTGCTGCTGCTTCATGGCCCCGGGTGCTGCCCTGGGGATGGGGTACTGGGGGTTGACCTGGTCCCTGCCACCCCGAAGTCCCTCTGAAGTGGCCTCTGCTGAAAGCTGGCTGGGCCCTCGGAGGGGAGGTGGAAGAGGCCGGGCCATAGGAGAAGCAAGGAGCCCTTGTGGACAGGTTCTTGCTGAGGGCCAGGAGGCACAGGGGCCCGTGTCTTGCAGGAAGGGATGCTCCCTGCGAGTCACCCCTGGCTCACACAGCCATAGTCAGTCTGAAGCCCGAAGTGCTCTCTGCATCCGGTTTCTTGGACAGTGCCCCATCTGTCCCAAGGCAGAGGCTGCAAACTTTGTAGGTTACAGACTTCACCCGCTTGCTTTTCTCCTTCTAATTTTAACTTTTATTTTTAAAGTGGCTTTGGAGATAGAACCCAGGGTCTTTGCTTTGAACTACATCCACACCCTTTTTAAAAAAGCCTTGACACAGGTTCTTACTATGTTGCCCAGGCTGGGCTCGAACCTGTGGCCCTCTGGCCTGAGCCTCCAAAGGTGCTGGGATGACAGGCATGCACCTGGCACTGCTGGCTTTTATAAATAAAGTTTTATTGCAACATAGCCATGCCTGCTCACTTCCATGCAGGCTACGGCTTCCTTGGCAGAGGGGAGAAGCTTTCACAGAGACCAGAGGGTTCATGAAATCTAAAATATTTACATCTGGTCCTTTAAGAAAGACTTTGCTGACTTCTAGTTTTGAAGATTTAAACTCGTAAAAAAAAAAAAAACCCACCCAAAAACTCTTGTTTAGTTTTAACTCACTCCCCCTCTTATTTTCTTTCTGGAAGAAAATGGACAGTGGATAGAAAGTTTTCTCACTTCAGTACACTTGATGGATGGAGAATCATCAGGGCTGTGCGTGGGACTAGTCACGCACGGCTGTCACTTGTTAAAATCCTTGTTCATTCCGAGAGAGGGAAGAAGTGGTTTCTAGGTGGGCGGGTGCTCACCCGCCTGGCCCTCGTGGAGTGGGAGGACATTCTCCTGACGCGCGTGTCCCCTGCACCTCATGAGCTGCAGCGGGGAGGTAGCCCTGGCCGGGGGAGGACTCCATATGTCTGTGCTTTTCCATGCAGAGGTGGCGTGGCCAGCGTTGGCATAGCCGGAGGCCTCGGTGTTCCCGGGGACAGCGGCGTCCAGCCTTGCAGGTCCGTGACTGACTCAAGTGCCTTGAGGTCAATTAAAAGCATGTTTATGCTTTCCCTGGCCCACAGAGACAGCGAGGTATAATATTTAGACAGCAAGGCAGCATTTATGTTCTGCGTGTGGACATAAACTCCTTGTTTTACACGGGAACTGAAATCGATAACGCAATAGAGCAGCATCACAGCCAATCAATTCCGAAAGGCGCTTGAAGTCGGTCCAAGCTGCAGACAGGGAGATGGAGGAGGTCAAAATATTTAGGCCAGTTAATTGCGCTGCGCTCTGGAGAGGGCAGACTCAGGACAATACTCACAAGATGTGGAAGAAGTGAGTCAAGTCTGGGTCTTGGTGGCACTGTGTGTTGAGGTACGAGAAGGGACGCGAGTGGAGGTGAGGTCAGCAGGGTCCCAATGACCTGGAATGAGGACTCAGGGCAGATCTAAGCATCGGCCTCATACGGGGCCCCCAGGCAGATCTGGCTTTCGCAAACACTGGTATCTCCTAAGAGCCAGCCAGGAGAAACCCGGGAATAGCCCAAACAAGCATTTTAGTGCTGGGCTGTGTCAAATATCTCCCTGCCTCAGGTCTGGGCTTGCATGGTTACTGTTATTCGAAAATGCTCCCTGGGGTCGTTTGTAGCCCCAGTCCCAGAGTACGGAGAATGGATTCACGTGCCTGCAGTTGAGTGATTCTCCACTTGGATCACAGTGCTATGGGGGCTTCCAGACTGCATCCAAAACGTTTAAAGCAAGAATCATTTCTGAGTGAACCCAGGAGAGGGATGGAGTGTGGATGGATGAATGAATGGATAGCTGGATGAGGAGAGAAGCATGGCGAATGGGTGGGTGAATAGATGGATGAATGGATGGATAGCTGGATGAGGAGGGAAGCATGGCGGATGGGTGGGTGAATAGATGGATGAATGGATGGATAGCTGGATGAGGAGGGAAGCATGGCGGATGGGTGGGTGAATAGAAGGGTGGGTGGCTGGATAATGAAGGGTGCATGAATGGATGGATGAGGAGACGGGTAGACGGGGAAGGATGCATGGATGGGTAGATGGATAGAAGGAAGGACTTCTATTATGTGGGGCTTTTTTCCTTGGGGCTCTCACAACCATACTGCATCCCATGCTCTGGAGACCTGGGATGTCCCCAACTGTGGACTGTTCCTTTGTGCCCCTCTTGCTCTGAGACTGTGCTTGCTGGGTCGGGTGGCTCAGCCACTGCACATCTTGATAAGCAGACCTCTGCCCAAGGATGGAGGGTGCCATTTCCTCTCTCTGCTCACCGGGGGCTTCAGCAGGAGTTGACACTTTCAGGAGAATCATGTGATGCTGCAGATGTCCAGATGTGCCTCGCCCATGAGAGAGCTTTACTGGGGAGGAGCCAGGCTCCGAGGTGGCATTTGGTTGCTGCAGGTGAGAGCGAGGGAGAAACATGAAGATGCTTTGGGGAAGGGTGTGTTTTAGGTCATTGTCCTAAGTATTTCTGTATCACAACTGGATCCCTTCATGATGAACCGGTGTGTGTGTGTGTGTGTGCGCGCGTGTGTGCGCGCGTGTGTGGGAGTGAAGGAAAACTAAGACCTCGGGTCGGGGCTTCCTTGATTTAGTGGGCTTTGCTCCTGCCTGGTGGGGTCAAGAGCAGTCTGCAAGGCTCCTGGGGGACAGATCGGGCCCAAGCCATAAAGACACAAGGGCAGTGACCTCTGTGTTGGAGAATAAGTAAGATTTCTGGATTTCGGCAGGAACTGAAGAGTGAATATTCTACTAACCCTGGTTCATGAGCACGCAATCTCTTGGTAAGAGACTGCTCGGGGGCTGAAAGAAATCTGGCTCAGCTTCCTTTGGGATCAGGAACAATAAAAACAATCTGTTTATGGGTTTTCTGTAATCTCTGTTCCCTTCCTTCAGGCTTGAGAGGTCCACGGGATAGACACTGCTCAGCCCATTACATCTGAATAAGGAGGTAACCAGGTTGGTGATGATCATGATGGTGATGGTGGTGATAATGATGGTGGTGATGGTTATAATGATGATAGTGATAATGATAATGTGTGATGACAATGGTGGTGGTGATGATGGTAGTGATGGTGGTGGTGGTGATGGTGGTGGTTATGGTGGTAGTGGTGATGGTGGTGATGGTGGTGATGGTGATGGTGATGGTGGTGGTGATGGTGGTGATGGTGGTGATGGTGGTGGTGGTGGTGATGGTGATGGTGGTGGTGATGGTGATGGTGATGATGGTGGTGATGGTGATGGTGGTGATGGTGGTGATGGTGATGGTGGTGATGATGATGGTGGTGATGGTGATGGTGGTGGTGATGGTATTGATGATGGTGGTGATGGTGATGAAGGTGATGGTGATGGTGGTGATGATAGATTTTAGCTATTTTTTACTGAGGACTGTGGTCCTGGGGTTTTGCTCAATAGTTATTGTACCTCCTCCATTTATTCCTCAGGACAGTTTTCTAACTTTCTGGCTGGGGAAGCATTTATGTGTGTAGCTTGCCTCAGGTCACACAGCTTGTGGAGTTGCTGGGCAGGGTGTATTCCTGTTTGTCTGTAGGGAGTAGGTGGCAGTGGCAGGTTGAGTGCAGCTCTGATTTACCGGGTCGTGACAGTGTCGCCTCCCACATTTCTTTCCATTCTTCCCAATGCATGGCTGGATGTGACACTGAGAGGGCTCCAGGGAGGCTCCTGAAGGGACCCCAAGTCTTCTGGCCACAGGTACTTGAAGCCTGGCTGTGGACAGGAAGGGGCTCAGATATGGTGACCTCCTTGTCCCTCCAGCACTGTGCTGGGTCTCAGTCACTCTGTAGAGACCTCACAGGAGGGAACTCTGGGTTTATTAGTAGCTTCTGCAGTTGGGGCTCTGGCTGTGGGCTCTGCAGTATGGCCCCAGGCTGGACAAGGCTGGGCAGCAGCCCTGTGCCCACTGCTTTGTGTCTCAGAGGCTGGGCTGTCTGCAGCTTCCTCCTGCAGCTTGGCCTGTCCAGATTTGGTCAGCAGCCTGAGTCCTCCTTTCCTGCTGTGGTCTGGCCTCTGCTTGGGAGCTGGCTTATCAGAGGGCAGTGAGGGCAGTGTGGGGGGGCAGAGCCATGAGAGCACCTGAAGATCTGGCCTTCCCAGTGGGCGATGGCCGCATTGGCGCCTGACAGTGATGGGCATCAGGCTCCCTGGGTTCACGCTGGCGATGCCCACCGTCTGCATGGTAGAAACTGATGGATGATTATTCTCTCCGTTCTGGAGGTGGGAACAGAGAGCGAGGTGTTGGCAGGACCGTGCCTTCCTCCTGTGTCCTCCATGCCCTGGGGACTGCGGGAGCACCGGGGCTGGTGGCCTCTGCCTCGCTTGCACATGGCCTCTCCCTGCCCCGTGTCTCTCCTCTGTGTATCTCTCATAAGGACCCTGTCACTGGACTTGTAGCCCACTGGAAAGCCTAGGGTGACCCCACCTCAAGACGTCTAACTTCAGATCACGTCTGCAAAGACTTTCTTTAGTCAGTGACATTTGCAGTTCTGGGGACCAGAGTCTGGCAGATCTTGTTGGGGGACACATTCAGGCCCTGCTCCCTCCACTGACTCCCGGGTGAAGACCAGGAATGCGACTTCTTTCCTGGGTGTGCAGAGGTGCCCAGGGAGGCCAGGCTGGGGCTCAGGAGAGTGCTGGCTGTCCCCCTCGGTGCACTGCCACAGCCTCTGAGGGCCCCCCTGCTGGCTCAGAGCTGCCTTCTGACCCCCTGGGCGGCTCCAGTGTCTGCTGTTTTAAAGCGCTCCCATCTCCTCAGGCTGTAATTATCTCTAGAAACCCCACCGGGGTCCTAATGAGCCCGACTTCGGGGTGTGGGAGGATGCAGGGGTAGGGCTGAGGGCGGGGACCCCGCTTCCTTAGGGTGGTGTGGGTGGGTGCTGGTGCACAGGGTGCTGGGCTGGTCACCCCTGCTCTCCAGGTCTTTTGTTCTGTCTGGCATGTGGCACACTTTGGCACACACTTCTCTTAACTCCTTTTTCTTTTAAAATTGAGATGAAAGCTGTGTAAATGTGCCCAGCAGTGGTGTTTAGTACATTCACAGTGTCACGCAGCCACCAGCTCTAGCTCCAGGAGATCTTCACACCCAGAGGGACCCTGCCCCCGCGGGCCCTGTCTCTCTGCCTCCCACTTGGCCTGGGGACCACTCCTCCCCTTTCTGCCGGGCGGGTTCCTGTTCTCTATGGAGGAACCTGCGGACATGCAGACCTACATGCCGGCTTCTCTCCCTAGGTTGAGGTTTTCATGGCTCATCCGCGTTTTGATTTGGGTGTCAGTTTCTCTCCCTCCTCACGGCTGAATAACCTGCCATGTCCTGTGCTCCCCACTCCCTGCACTCACTTGTCTCCCCACAGAGGTTGGAGCTGTTTCCACCTTTGTCTATTGAGAGAGGTGTCTATGAACCTTCACGGTATCAGTTCGTGTCTATCCATCCTTGATTCCCAGGAGTCCTGGCTTGGTGATAAGTACAGTTCTACCCTGCCTTGGGGATCCCCGAGTGCTTGGTTCTTAGGTGTCAGGCTTGCTGGACTGTGGTTTTGTCCAGAATCTATGCAGAGCAAAGACACTTGTCCTGAGACACCTGTCCTGTCAGCAGAACCGAAGCAGACAGACCGTGTGGCTACTGCAGGGCCTGACATTACTGCTGGCCCTGCTCGCCGATGGCTGGTGTTCAGCGGGCAGCCTGGACACAGCTGGGACCAGCTGAGTCGGGTGCCTGAGGAGCGGGGTTTCCCATGTTGTCTGGCCAGGCCTGGCTGACACCCGGTTTCTGCAGAGACCTGGGTCCCCTTCCATCCAGTCCCCTAAGCCGCAGGCAATATCTGTTTGCTGAAGATCTGTCCTGACTCCTGAAACCTGGAGGAAGCTGGACACAGTGTCCCCGGGGGATGACGCCCTGGCCCTGTCCACCCATGGCCACCCAGGAACAGATCCTCTGGCCATCTGCAAAGGGACATGGGGTCCCTGCCTGCACCCCCAGGGCTCTGTGGGGTGGCGAGACTGTGCTGGTGAGTTATACACTCTTCTCCATTGCTGCTTTTTGAGGAGGGGCCTGAGCCAGCCCCATGCTCTGGATTGCAAGGGACATCGTATGTGGGCACTCCAGCTAATCCACTGTCCAAGCCTGGATGTGCTGGGGCCTCGGCTGGGCCCCTCCAGGTTCAGATAGAGGAGGGGGAAGTGGATTTAAAGGTGCAGCCTTCAAGGTGGGCCCCCCTTCCCAGGCACCTGGTCCCTGGTTGCACCTGGAGAGGCATTTGGTGGCTGGGTGGCTTGGCCAGAGGCGCCCACAGCTCTGACCCTGGGCAGAATCAGAAGCCCCAAGCTGCTGTGAGGGCCTGTTGGTGAGTCCTGAAGGGCAGCCCCACCAGGTACTTCCAGGAAGAGGCCCAGTATGTCTTCCTTGCCTTGTGCTGGGTTTGCTGGGAGTTCGGGATGAAGCCCATTGCTTTTGTCTGGTTGGGGTGGGGGCTTTGCTTTGTCCCTGCGTCCTGCTGATGTGGAACCCAGTGCAGCATGTACCACGGTGCTCAAGACACTCCCTGTGGAGTGAAAGCAGCCTCCTGTCTTTGCTGGCTTTCTTCTGGTCACAGGTGACCCACTGGAGTCCTGCAGGTGGATCTGGAAGATGGGGCACGTCTCCTGTGTCTGTGTGTGCATGCACGCACACTCTTGTACACATGTGCATGTGTAGCTATGCACATACATGTATGCGTGTACCCATCCATACACACTCATGTGCACATGTGTCCACATGCAGGCACTTAGGTAGGCGTGGTGTGTACCTCAGAGTCTCACCTGTGTTGTGCGTATGAGCTCTTCGTGTGCACAGCTATATGTGTACCTGTGTATCTGTATGTGCACTTGTGTGTGCCACTGTGTGCAGGCACGTGTATATGTGTGGTGTGTGTGCACCAGTTCCTGTGCTCAGGAGGGCGTGCGGCAGGGTGTGCTGGGACGTGGCGGGCCCCAGGCCACCTTGGTGCTGCTCTTGTCTCTGCATCCCGAGAGACTCCCTGTGATGCATTCTTTTCTGCCGATGTGATGACTCCTTCTCCTGTTTGGCTTTAATTAGGTTCCGTAAAGCATCTCCTGCTGTGAGTTCTGCTTCAGTAATTACTATATCTTTCAGGTTCAAAGAAAGCTGAATCTTTCCTTTCAGTAATTTAACAGAACATTTCACGCCGTAAGGGCTAAATGCCCTCCAGAATTCGCAGCCTCCTCCAAAGCCTCTCCGAGCTGCCTTGCGTTTGTTGCAGAAGAAGCTCCTCTTATTTCTCTCTCTGATACAGTTTCGGGTGCAGCATGGGGTCCTGGCTCCCTGAGTGTGAGATGAGAATCTCAGTAGTTTGTCCCCAAAGCTGGCGACATGAAACCCAGAGTGAGGAGAGCTGGCTGGAGCCTTGTACTCTTTCTTTGCCAACTCGGGAGGAGGGGACCTTTGATCTCTGTCCCTTTAGAAGATTTCTTTCCTTTTTTCTAGACACAGTCATGTAGGGGGTGCTGACCAGAGGTGACCTGGTCTCAGGCCCAGGAGTGTCTCTCGGGTCCCTCCCTTCCATCTCTGTGGCTACTGCAGTGCTGCCGAAGGCCGGGCTCCAGATGGTTCTGCTGCTTCTGCCGGGCCCCCTCCAAGCAGCTGCCTGACACCAGCAATGTGACCCTCTGCAGACAGGAAGTGGGAGGGAGTCGCCCTGCACTTTAAAACTAGCCAGCTCGCAGCGCCAGGGTGCAGAGTGAAGCCCTTTCCACCTCGGCTCCTTCCCCGCCCTCCATCCCGGAGGGAGGTGTGGTCCTAGTGAGTCTGCAGGGGATGGGGCTGAAGCTCCACCTCCCCGGGGCAGCCACACCCAAGGAACCGGCTCCCAACCGAAGCTGTACACTGATGCCAGCTCTGGTTGGCAACTCCCCATGCCTATTTTCACCAGCTGGGAGAAGTGACTGGTGTCCTTGGGCTCTACCTGGAGCTGGTACCTGGTGCAGCTCAGTGCCCTGTCCCTGTGCCTTGGCTGAGTTTAGTTTTTGTCTTGTCCTGGGATCCACTGCAGCTAACCATGCCATTTCTAAGAGTGCAGATTAGGGGTCTTGTCACATCTCCGAACTTGAGCCTCCATTGTCCCCTCAGGCAGAGATGCAGGTGGTGACTTTTGGGTTGGCCAATATTGTCCCAGATGTCACTGGGCCCAAGTTTGGGGTTCACTCTGGTCCCTGGAGTGGTGTCCAGAAGGGTTCTCTACTCAACTCACCATAAGCAATGCTTTTCCTTTTATAACAGCAGGTAATGGGGTGGGGATGAGGTCCATGGAGACAGCAAGGTGTCCTGAGCAAGGTGTCCTGAGCAAGGTGTCCTGAGCAGCCCGCCCACCATGTCAGCAGTGACTCCGGGATACTCAGACGCAGTGCTGTCCCTTCTGTGTCTGGTAGCATTCATCCTACCACCACTGATGAGGTCACCAGGTTAATATCTGTCATTCTTGTTCATTTGATGCTGATTCTGTTTTATTTACTTAATCAGTTTACTTAGAACTAATGTGGTCATAACTTGTTAGACCCCTGTACATAATGCACATGAATGTAGCACACTTACGGTTATTCCTGTCCTACAAGCACAGACTTGGGGCTTCTCATGCCCCAGCGGGACACTGCCATCAACATCATCATTTGTCTTTCTGCTCCAGGTGGCCAGGAGCTCCGGGTGATGGTTTCGTTTTTCTAGGCTCCCGTTTTCTGGTTCGGGAGGAATGAGGTCAAACAGGTGGGGTGAGTGTGCTTGGGGTCTTCGCAGGGTAAGGAGCTTGCCGAAGGCAGCCTGCCTCGTCCTGGGGAAGGCGTGGCACAGGTCCCTGCCCTGCCTGCCTGTGGTGCTGGGCAGGGGCCCCCTCTCCTGCAGCTTCAGTATCTCTGCCCAGCTGGGGCACAGTGGCTCCTTCAGCCAGCACGCATGCATGAGCGTGTGCACCTGGGCCACACCCAGGCCACCGTGGGGGTCTCTGCGGCTGCCCTCCGCCTGCCCACTGCAGGAGCAGTGCCTGACCAGGCTGGGAACCGGCCAGCCTTTTCTGTCCAGTGAGGGCCTGCATGGTGCCCTGAAGGAGAGCTGGGGGCCAGTGCAACACCAACCTTTGGCCAGTCTGCGAGACACTGGCCACTGCCACCTGCTGTTCCCCACCCGAGAGGGAGCCCACACCTCTGCATGTGCGCTGTCCCCCTTTCATGGCTGGGCGGGTGAGTGGCGGAGTGCTCAGTGCTGACTGGCCAGCTGCAGCCGTCCCCACGCCCTTCCCTGGCTCCTGTCTTCCCCTCACCTCCCTCGCTTCCATTTCCCAGGCACTCAGAGCAGCCACCAGCTGCCCAAAGTTGGGGACCCTGTGGGAGCTGGCTGTGTGGTGCCAGGAAGGAAGAAGACAGATGATTCCAGCGTGCAGTGTGTGTTGCTGTCATGGGGTGAGCAGAGGAGGCCCTGGGGGTGCAGAGGGGAGACCTCACATCAGCTGAAGGAGAGGAGGCCAGGAAAGCCTCCTAAAAGAGGCTCTCACACTCCCACCCCAGGTCTTTTGCACCTGCTGCTTCTGCTGCCCGGGATAGTCTTCGTCTAGCTCCTTCCTCCTCCTCCTCCTCCTCCTCCTCCTCCTCCGGGCTTTGTGATCTTCTTGCCTGGGCCTTCCCGATCACTGTGGTTAACAGTGTCCTTTCTCAAACCTGATCCTGCTTGTCTACATCACCTGACACTCAGCTAGTTGGTAATTATCTTCTTTCTCTTCCCTGAGCTTTTGCTTCCTGAGGGCAGGGGTCTGACTGCCTCTTTCATAAGGATTCTGACCCAGATGAGTGGGAGGAGTGAGCCAGTGATGGGGTGGGGTGAGGGGTGCACAGATGGGGCTCCCTGGGCACCCAGGAAGCACATGGGGCAGTTGCCTTGTCCTGGGGGTGCAGATGCCAGCCCCTCCTCGCCTCGCAAATGTCCAGGGCTCCTGGTGCTTCTTCAGGAGGTCCCCGCATAGCTACCACCAGGAGACAAGGCAGATTTGTAGCAATTTTCTACGTAATAAAAAGTGGGGCCTGTAGTTTCCACCTTTTTCATTTTGCTTTTCCAGTCATTTATTTTTACTGTGTTTTACCAAACAGTTCATGCCAAAGCGGAAATAAGAGACACAACCTCACACACACAGTGCCATGAGCCCTGGCTTGGAGGACAGACCCGTTCACGCTGGGGATGTTTGGGAGACGATGGTGGCTTCTGAGAGCGGACAAAGCAGGGGACTGAGGGGACAAGGACATGGGATGAGTCAGCAAGGATGCAGAGCGCGAGCGGTGTGGGGGTCTGTGCCTCAGAACATGGAGGGGACCAAGGTGGTGCGGCTTCCGGTCTTCTGTAGCTGAGAAGCTGCCCTGGGCTGGCCGAGCGAGTCTGTGCTTTTCTCGTGGATAGAATTAGAATGTTGTTTCCAGCAGATATTATCAAGAATAGTCAAGAATGAGCATGTGGATTATTAAATAATGTGCATCCTAATAAATAATGAATGTTTCACCTATTCATTCATCCTTCCAGTCATCTACTTATCCATCCATCCACCCATCCATCCACTCATCCATCCATCCGTCCATCCATCCATCCATCCATCCATCCATCCATCTTTCCATCCATCCTTCCACCCACCCACCCATCTACCCATTCACTCATGCTTCCATCCACCTACTAATCCATCCATCCATCCATCCATCCATCCATCCATCCATCCATCCATCCATCCATCTGTCCATCCACCTGTCCATCCATCCACTTATCCATCCATCCATCTGTCCATCCATCCACTCATCCATCCATCCATCCATCCATCCATCCATCCATCCACCCACCCACCCATCCATCCCCCCAATCATCTGTTCATCTACCCACTCACACATATCTGTCATCCATTCATCATATATTTATTACAGCACCAAGAGTGGATCTTTAGAAAGACACTGAGGAAGTTTAAGCACAGAAAACAAATGACCCAGCAATTCCACTCCTAGATCCACCCAGGAGAAATCAAAACATACATCTGCAAAAAGATCTGTCACATACATTTTCAGAGCAGCATTATTCATGCGAGAAGGAAGGTGGAAACCACCTTGATACCCTTCAGCAGGTGGGGGATGAAGACAAGGTGGCATGTCCACAAGTGGGAGTGTCCATGAGTGGGCTGCCATTTATCTATAAGGGGAGTGAGACACGGACACAGGCCACCGTGTGGATGAACCTTGACAGTGTGAAGCCGAATGAAAGAAGCCAGTCGCCCAAGGCTGCATGGCGCGTGTCACAGTTACATGAAATGTCCAGAATGAGCTCATTCACGGGGACAGAAAGAGGGGCAGGGAGCACTGGAGAGTGGTAGCTGAAGAGTTCAGGGTTGCTTTTTGGGTGGTGAAAATGTTCTAAAATTGATGGTGGCAATTTTTGTACAACTCTGTGAATAAACCAAAGCCACTGAATTCCCCTTTTTAAATGGGTGAACTGTGTATGAAGACAAGGGATAGCAGGAATCCATCAGCAGGAAAGTCAGCTTTCACCCCAGTTATTAAGCCCTGAGGTGTTTCCCAAGTGGCCCCCATTGGTGTTCTCCTCCCCTGCCTTTGGGAATTGACTTTGCATTGGCTTCCCTGGCCGTCCTCCATGGATTGTCCCCATCCTTTCTGGCCCCAGACACTTTGACTCTGTCTCCTCTGCTGTGTCCGGTCACCACTGACCTGTCCTGGTGGGCGTCTCGCTCTGGAAATGCTCTTTGGCTTAGGATAAACTCACTTATGTCCACGACTCAGTTTCCCTGGGGCCAGGGGCTCGGTCTCCTGTTCTGTGTCCCTCAGTGCCCAGTGTGCTTAGTATTTTTCAGTGTTGCCTCGCTGGGCAGTGTTATCAGTGAGGTGGGAGACTCCTCACAATCTGGAGTTTCAAGCACAAAGATTGAAAATTAAAAAAAAAGTTAAGGTGGGCTTCACGGGACATGCACTTACCCTTTTACAGTTGTACAGTTCAGTGATGTTTAGTTTTGCCCTAGGCCACATCCACGATGGCAGTCCCTGGGGTCACCTGACTGGTTACATCGTGTCATCTTACTGTGGGAAAGTGCACGCTAGGCCCCTACACAACCATGAAATCTCCTGGTGACCCAGTTTTCAGGACGGGGAGAGCTCATGACCCTGCCATGGCAGTGTGGTACCACTACTTGGTGCAGTGCCCCCAGATTCCCAAGTGAGCGGCACCAGGAGTGGGGGTCTTGGGGAACACTGAGGCCAGGCCGTGGAGCCCTAGTGAGTGAGGTTGGGGACCTCATAAAGGAGGCCCCAGGGGATCCTTGTCTAGACACAGCTAGAAGGCACCAACCAGGAACCGGGAGGCCAAGCTGCGCCAATGGCGAACCTGCCCAGGTCTCGACTTTGCATTCCACCCTCCTGGAGTGTGAGGAATCACCGTCTGCTGTTTTATTGTCATTTTTGTTAGCAATCACCGTCTGCTGTTTTATTGTCATTTTTGTTAGAAATGGACGGTTAATAAATAATAGTACTGCCATTAGTGGGACTCCGTAGGGGCCCCAGGGTGATGGACTAAGGAAGACAGCCTCTGTCTGCCCCTGGAGCATTCTCATTGCCTCTGAAACAAACCCCACGCACCAGGCTCACACTCCCGCTACCCTGCCCGTTCCCAGGGGCCTCTGATCTTTCTGGGTCTGTGGGTCTGGGGCCCTGAATGTTTCCTATAAATGGGACTGAGTCACTCGTGGCCTTGAGTGTCCGACTTTGACAGCACCGTGGGCAGAGGGCGTCCATGCGGTCATGCGTGTCTGGGCACCATCTTCACTGCCGGGTAATATTCCATTCTGGGGACAAGCTGTGTTTCTTTCACCCGTTCCTAAGCCTGCAGACCCACAGGTCACGTCAGAAATGAGTTGTTCACGTGAAAGGTCTGGCTCCAGCCTGGGAAAGTGGCTGGGTGGCTTTGGAAGTGTCCCCTCCCTCTGGCTTCTCAGTGTGGGTCTCACATGTGGCGCTTGAGTGCAGGTCATGGCCAGGCCTGGCTGCAGGTCAGTGTTGTGGCCGGACACTCATGTGGCGGCCCACAGTGTCCTGAGTGTGTGTCACCTGGCTGTGTAGCAAAGCTGGAGTGGAGGCCACGGCTGTGTTTCAGCGGCCCCTGGAGCCGCTGGTCAGCACTGACGGTGTGGGTGTCTCAGGCTCGGCCTCAACTTTGCCAAAGCAAAGTGCGATCAGAAGGCAGCGGAGCCCACGGGTGAGGCAGGGCCGGCCTGAGGGGTCGTTCTGCCTGGGTCTGGTGCTGCAGGCTGAGCTCCTGCTCTGCTCCGGTCCCAGTCTGAACCCTCTGGAAAATGGGTGGGGGTGCTGGGAGCAGAGTGATTCCAAGTGGCTCGATTCCAGGCTGAAGTTGTTTGCCTGCTTCCGCTCTTGACAGTGAACACCTGAGTGTGGGAAGGACACCAAGGATGCTGAGACAGGACAGTCATCTCCAGGTGTAGAGGGGTGGCTTTGCTGCACCTAGGCTGCTGGGGCCCAGACAGCTGGCGCTTGGAGGGCCACACTGCTGGGTACCAGCTAGAGCCTCCCCAGCTGAGGCCCTGCCTCCTCCAGGAAGGCAGACACAATCCTGCCTGTCCAGGAGGGATGAGCCAGGCTGGATTTTGCCTGCAGCCGCTGGGAACCTGGGCGGGTGATGTCTGAGCCATGGGAGCTCCTCTTCACTCTTCTGTCTTTGTGGCCTAGGAGTCCCCATCCTGGTGGCCTGGATGGCACCTGAGTGTGTGGGTCACATGCCAGCCCTGGACAGTTTGCTTCTCTGGACTATAACTCAGCATCCCTGGGCAGGGGCGTCTCATCTGTTGGCTGAGGTCGGGAAGGGGTGATGCCTGGTGCAGTCAGTGCACACAGCGGTGTGGGGTCTCATGGGACAAGTAAGCTCCCTGGGCCACCAGGGCCACCTTCTAGAGAAGGCGCTCATTGGCAGGGGACAATCGATGGGACAGGGTTTGGGACGTTTCCAGCCATAACCATGTCTACTTCAGTGTGCTCAGGGCCTGATCACCTTCCACTACGTGCTCCCCAAAACAAGGTCTTTGTCATTTTCCTCTTTGCTGAGAGAGGTGTTATTGGGTGGCTTCATCATTGGGTGGACACCGGAGAGAGGGTCCTTAGGCACGCAGACTACGACAGCTGCACTGTCACCAGGCCTCTCAGTTCATGGGCCTGCTATTGTATATGTGGCCAGCTGCTGGTGGGACGTGTCCTGTGTGACCCAACTGCATACCTAGCACCCACTGCCTTATGTCCTCAAGTCTGCATCGCACACATTCCCCGTGCCCTGGAGCCCTCCCCCCAGCTACCACCAGGCCGCGGCATACACCCAGGGTCTGTAAACGCTGCCCCCGCCAGTGCGGTAACCTCTCCTTTGTGCTCTGATTCCAACACCCCACGGACCCCATATAAGGACACGTCTGCAGAGTTTTCCTTTTGTGCCTGGCTTGTCGCACTTGACGGAATGTCCTGCTGGCCCACTGTGTGACATCTGCTACTTTTCCGGGGACCGGTGATCTTCCAGCGCACACTGAAACGTCTCCTGCGTGTGCGTGCGTCGCTGCAACACGACCTCCCTGACTCTTCCGGGAGGACGCTAGCAGGGGAGAGCCGTGTTGAGTGGAATTTCTGTTTTAGTGTTTCCAGGCTCCGTACTGATTTCCACAGCTGTTGTAGGAGTTTACATCCCAACCGACGCTGCAGGCGGCCTCCTCCTGTCCCTGCCCTGCAATGACCGTGATTTCTGGCCATTGTTTTTCTTTTTTCTTTTTTTTTTTTTGGTCTGGAGGGAGATGGAATCTCAGTGCTGTTTTAATTTGCGTTTCTCTAATGGCTAGCCACGGGAAGATGGACACAACTCGATAACACAGGGCTAAGAGAAGTGAATCAGACACACAAGCTCAGGAATTACATGGTTCCCTTATACGGTGACACCTCGGTGGTTGAATGGCTCTAGGCTCAAATTTTCCACTACTTGAACAGCAAAGTTAAGAAAAAGAAATCTCAGTGTTCGTGATTTTGCTCAATGGTGGAACAGAAAATCCGACTTGAGAAAACCTGTACCTGCCAGACCGAGGCACGCGTCGCGTCTCACCTCAGACACAAGGGGGCGACACTTCTGTCTAAGCCGTTTTCACCCAGACAACACCAGTCCTGCGTCAGCCCTTCCAGACCTTCCTCTTTTTTTTTTCTTTTGCATTTTGAGTAAAATATTGGAACCATGGCTCGGAAGAGAGTTAGTGACAGCAGCAGTAAAGCTAAGAGGAAAATGGTGCGAACCACAGCAGAGATACAGGAAGAAATTGCTGCTAAACTTGTTACAGTCCTGGAGAAATGAAATTATAAGTAGGAGTTCTGGGCCTCAGAAGCAAGTACTTGGTTTTCCATTATTTTCTTACGGGGAAAAGTATGTTCCGTTCTCCCACATCTTGGTGTTCGAATATGAATTTGGAATGAATTGAGTTTGACAAGCGAGGTATCACTGTATAAGAAACCCAAAGTATAAATAAATTAAAGAGCAAAATCAAAGAGAGGCAACAGGAAACAGAGAGACAGATCTTTTGCAAATGGAAAGGAGGCCAAGAGATGGAAGGAGGGGAAGGCGGGGAAGGGAAGGGAACATGGAAAAATTAGGGTGTCGTGTGCACATGCGTCAGCCCCTCGGGATGGTGCAGTTGTATGTATTGCTGTTGTGCAGTTGTGCAGTTGTGCAGGAGGGAGGGAGGGAGGGAGGGAGGGAAGGAGGGGGGAAAGACCTCCTGCGGCCCCGTGGACGAGAAGGTAGGAGGCCGCCTGGTGCCTGGACAGGAACCGACCGGGGGCCACCTGGCCTTGGGCTCTCTGGCTTTCATCCTGGGCAAACATGGTGCTCTATGAGGCCTGAGGAAGGGACAGAGGTTGTCACCTGAGGCCACCATGAAGGTCCCCAAGACTGCACCAGAGACACCAAGGGGAGGGAACCTGGAATCTTGGACCTGCCTGGGTTTGCTGATTTGGGCTGAAGGCTATAGAGATCTAATAGGCAGGAAAGTGGGGAGTGGTCCCCTACTTCCAGCTGCAGCTGGCACCTCGGTGTCTGTCTGTCCCTGCTTTCAGCCTGTCCTGTGCCAGATGCTTGGACCCACCCCGAGGTGCTCTCTGGGTCCTGCAATGTCCCCGACTGCCTGTGCTTTGTCAGTGCAACTCCTAATGACATGGTGTTTGGGCTAGATTAAAACTGGTGACCTGCAAATTAAGGGCCTCAATCCCATTATCTGCTCCCCACTCCTGTCCCCTCCCTCCTGGGCTGGGCCCTGTCAATAGCCCTTAGAGTCACTGGGTTACTAATCTGTCGGCTGGAAACTCGGCTCCCCATTCAGCAGACTGGATTCGTCTCTGCATTTTTTTTTAAAAGCAGTAACCCATTTAACCCCCCCCCCATTCTTCTTGTCTGGATTGTGAACATTCTTCTTTAACATGAAACCGGGGACCCCAAGGATGGATGAAGGGACCACACGAATGTGTCAAAACGTGCCACGACAAATCTAGGTTATTTTCCGCAAAGATCGTGTGCGGGCCTGGATTTAAAGCCAAGCGGGGCTTCAAAGCGAACACGCCCTAAGTGTTTCACGGTCTCCGCTAGGAGGTTGTGCGCCCATCCTGTGTGATGGACGGAGGCCTGCATCCGGGCGGGCCTCTGTGGAGGGGCAGTGAGGCTCATTTGTCAACAGGCCCAGGGACAGCGGCAGAGACGGCCTCAGGGCCAGTCTCTGTGACTGGGTGGCCCAGGACGCCGTGGCTGAGCCCTGGTCCCACTCTGTGGCTATGACTGTTGTGGCTATGACTCTTGGCATAACTCACGCCATCTTGAGCCCTGCACTTTACTAGTGCCCTGTGTTTGACCCAGGAAAATGGAAAATCACTCAGGGTCTAAGTCCTGCAGAATGAGCTGCACCCACAGGAGAAAAATTAACCTGTTTAACAAAAGAAGCAGGACACAGGTGTCAACCAAAAACTAATGTAAGATTCAAGCAAAATTGCTTCCAACAGAATGTCTTTTGTGATTGTCTCGTTTAAAAGCTCTGTATCTTTGCAGTTTGGAGCCACTTATTTGGACTCTGAAACAGGGGGGTCTGTATACAGTGGTCCTGAGCTCAGCTAATTAAATTCCAAATTTATCAATTTGGCTGCTTGGATTCCTGTACTGTTGTTCAGGAACCCGCCTCAGTGACCTGTGTGGCACTGGGCAGAGCCCTCCCTTCCCAGGACCCCGCAGCTGGGGGGCATGGCTGGGCTTGAGGGGCTCCTGAACCTGCTGGCTGCAGGCTTCTGGGCTGGGAGGGGACGCTTGCTTCCTGGGGTGACAGTGCGCCCCCATGGTCCTGCGTGCCTGTCTCAATATCCTGAACTGATTCGAAGCCCAACTTGCCAGTGACAAAGTGACAGAAGAGGGCTCCAGAGCGGGATCAATCCTGTTAAACAATTCACAGATCTGAGCCAGGCACACTTTTTGAAACCAGAGGGTGCAGGCCGAGAGGAGGAGGGGGAGTCCACATCACTCTCAGGGGCTCTGGTGCCGGCGAGGAGAGGCGGCCACGGGCGGAGTTCCCTGTACTCCTCCGCGACTGTGTGAGCTGCTTCCTGCAACTGATGTGCAGGAGAGAGTGCGCATATGAAAGCCAGTGCTCCCGCCTCCCACCTCCTCCCGGCCTGGCCCTTCTTTCCGAGCTTCTGGGGAGAGTGCGCTGTGCTCTTGTCGCTGCAGAGCACAGGGCCCTCTGAGAGAGCGGAGTCCGGGAGGCTTCTGGGAGTGCTGGCCAGGGCGGTGCAGTGGTTAGAGGGCCAGGCGATCCACATCCATCGCCCCTTGGACCAGCTGAGCGGCCTTGCTGGCCTCTGTGTTTCCAGTTGTTGGATGGAGATGCTGTCGTGTGGGTCTCATGGGGAGGCAAGGAGGTGAGAGAGTATCGGCTGTCTCCCACAAAGGCATGGAGCCTTGGGGTGAGCAGGCCCTGCCTGGGGTTCCTGCAGGAAGTGGGGCAGCAGCAGAAGGCACCAGCAGGACTGGCTCTTGGCTTGCAGAAGTGGGGGAGTCTTTAATCCCTTGGCGTCTCTTTTCCTGTCGGGCAAAGTCACGAACTTCAGATAAAATTTCGAGGGGTGCATGAGCCCCACCATGCTGAGTCCCTCTTGAATTCCTGGGGAGACATACGGCTGCCTCAGCCTCCACATTCCCCAGGGCCTCCCCAGTGGACCTCAGGCTGAGCAGCAGCATTGTGCAGTGGGGGAGCACCACTCAGGGTGGCTAGAAGGGCTCCCTGTCAGAGCACTCCTGTGCAAGTGAGTGTGCATGAGTGTGTGTGTGTGTGTGTGTGTGTGAGAGAGAGAGAGACCAGTGCACAGAACCAGCTCTGTGATGAAGCCCTCAGTGGCTCTGCCGTGACCTGAGGTGGCCTGAGTGTGGCTGAAGCACACCCTCCAGGGTTCAGGCACTGAGAGCTTGGTCCTCAGGGTGGCAGTGCTTGACGGGGGCCTGGCGAGAGTCACAGTGGGAACGGATGAAGGGCTTTCTCCTGGTGATTGGTTCCCTGGGGAGTGGGCTGCCGTAAGACCACAAGCCTGCTGTGTCTGGCTTCCAGTCTCGCTGGGTGACTTCTGCACATGTGCCACGCTGATGCATTGGCCACAGAACCTCCCCAGGGCAGAGCAGAAGTGGCCTGGGCTCTGGGCCTGCACGGCTGTCCAGGGAAGCTTGGCGCACGGTAACAGCCACGGGAAGTGCGCTAGAGCAGTTTTTTGGAGGCTGCCGCCAAGGCTCAGGGAGGGTAAGTCTGGTCTCCAGGGAGCTGCTGGGGCTGTGGCCCCCAGGGTTGGTGGGCTGTCTGCTGCGGAATGGCACTGTTGTTGTCAGGAGGTCTCGGCTCCTCTGTGATGTCCTTGCTGTGTCGGTGCAGCTGGTCCCCCATCCTCTGCCTGTTCCCGGGGCTGGACCTATAGCCTGTGCCTTGGATGAGATTCTTCCAGGAGGCCTCTGTCCTGGCCTTCTGTGCCCAGGGAGCCACCCCAGGAGCCTGCAGGTAGCTATCACAGTGAAGAGGGGAGAGCAAGTGTGAAAGAGCTTGTGACATGGCTGGAGGGCTGTCCCCTGGACTCTGGTCTCCTTGTGAGAGACGGACAGGAGGTAGGCTGACCGCTGCCCATTTACACCGCATGCCTGTTAATAACAAAAGAGCAATAAACACCTGCTGAGCGCTTATCAGGTGACACTGCAGTAGGAATTCCTATTGGCTCAGCATGTGTCATGTGACCTAGGCTGGCCAACCATAGAACTCTTTTTTAGCTGTGATGATTGGCTCAGGGGTGGGCACATGATTTAGAGAGAACCAATCAGATTCACCCCCAGGTTTTTGCTGCAGTAATTGGGAAAGAGGTCCTCTCTTACCTCTGTTTCTGTTTCTCTCTCAGAGCCCAACTGTGGCCATCTTGGCTGTCATGTGGGGAGAACCTGACTGAAAGTGCTGAAAATGAAGCCCACAGAGGAAAGGAGAGTGGAGAGAGAAAGGGAGGGAGGGAGAAACAAAGAGAGAGAGGAAAGGAGAGAGGAGGGAGGAGAGAGGATATTTTGGGCATTGTCAAGGCCAGCCCTGCCCCTGGCCATGTCTCAGTCAGAACTGTGGGTCCCCTTGGCCAGCCTATGTGTGAAGCTCCCGTTCTTATCCCCCGCACCAAGCACATCGTGTGCATTGTGAATCCCCACCCTCATGACCCCCTGATCCTGCCTGTAGACTGCAGTTACCCCAGCTGGGGAGGCTCACAGCTGGGACTCAGGTCCTGCCTGTGGGGTGCACCATGGAGCACTGCCCTCCAGGCCCAGTGGGCAGCTGACCATGGGTCACACCAGACCGAGGAGAGGAGCTTGCCCTGGTGGGGTTGGGGGAGCCCTGGTCTCTCCCTTCTTGGGAAGTATTTCTTAGTGCATGTTTGCAGTACACACGCTGCCTTTAGTCATGCTGGGGAGTGGGTGCATGTGCAGACCCCGGCTTGCTTCTTTTTTAATCCCTTCCCCTTCCGAGCCCCTCCCTCCCTCCCTCCCTCCTCCTCCAGTTCCCGTCTCCTGATTTTCATTCTTGTGATACTGTGAACCTGAGTGCATGTTACGCGCTGTAACGTTTGCATTCATCGACGTAATTAGGTCCTGTGCATGGCGGGTCTTTATCCTACTTACATACCTTTCTCCTGTTCACCCCTCGCCCTTGTTATCTGGTCCACTTCCCTACTGCAAGCGGTCCATCCCCTTGTCCACTTCTGTTGGTGCTCACGTTTATAGCAGCACAATTCGTAATAGCCAAGTCCTAGCAGCAGCCTGTGTACCCACCCGCAGAGCACTGGATAGAGAAAACATGGTATCTGTGTATGATGGAATAGGCTCTGCTCTGACGAATGACACTCTGGAGACATTTGTAGGTAAATAAATATACCTGGAACATATTACGTGGCGTGAAACAAACCAGGCACCCAAGCTTCAGTACCAAATGGGGGTCTCTCTTTGGAAGTTTTGCCTCAGCATGGAGGTGCTTTACCCATGCTGGCAGGGGCGGGCCACGGACCCTGAGTGCCGGGGCCACAGGGCTGATACAGTAGGATCGGGCACTGGGACCCTGTCCCGGGAATGGGCAGCGCTGCCTCCCTGTTATTTAACCACATTCCGGAGCCCTCTCCATGGCCCTCTGGGAGCATGCACTATGCAGCTAATACCAACAGAGCAGCCTTGCACCCCTCCCCACAAGGAGGCCAGTGGCGTGGAAAAGCACCCCATATCCTGTCACCTCTCTCCTCTGACCACTGGTTGTGGCCTGTGTCTAGATGTCCTCCCAAAGCTCATGTGGTCACAGGTGGGGCCTTTCAGAGTTGGCTGGATCTAGGGAGTGTGATGCTGGGGTTGATTCATGGTACAGTGCTAGGATTCAGTGTGCCCCGCCCTGGGTTCGAGTGCTACCTGCCCTGAGGGTGGGTAGAGTGGGTAGGACCTATGTGACAGAAAGAGAGCAGCCACTGTTGCAGCTTGGTGCTTTTCCCCTCTGCCATGGGCCACCCTGCCTCGCAGCCAGTGATGAGGAAACGAAAGCCCTACAAACTGGGAGCTAAATGACCCATTCCTCCTCCTCCCCCTTGGATGTTGGGTACTTTGTCTCTGCAAAGAGAAAAGTAGCTAAGACACCACTGCACAGGTGGCTCTGACAGGAAGCCCCCAGGCCTGCCCTTCCAGGTGGGGAAGAGCTTTCCTTGCTTGAGGGGTGACAGACAGTTCTGGAACACCCTGGTCCTCCTTTACATCCTGCCCTTTGAGAAATTTAAAAAAGGCCCAGGCCCAGCCCAGTCCCGATTCTGGTCCCCTATGGTAAACTTAGAGCAGGTAGAGAAGGTCAGAGGCTGCTGCGTTTGTTTCTTGGCATGGAGAGACTAAATCCAAAGCTCGCAAGGTGATCTCATCTCCCCTCCAGGAAGGTCCTCCGCAAAGCCAGCACAGAGCTGGCTGGTCAGTGGAGGCTGGCCGGGAGGACCTGGGATAGCTGGCTTTCCCTGCTTCCGTACCACCCTCAAACCAAGGGGCTGCTGGTGCAAGAAGAAGCTGACAGAGGTAGGGGGGCCTCTCTCTGGGCCTTCAGAGGGAGCACTGCCTGGCCAGCCCGGATTTCTGACTTCAGCCTCCACAAGGACGAGAGGGGCTCGTTTTCAGCTATCCCGTTTGTGGTCATTTGTCCCAGCAGCCCCAGGAGACTGAGGCACTGCACAGGGCCGGGGGAGCCAGGTCCTTGGCTGTCAACACCAACTTCCTGCTGGTCCTGGGACAGCCACGGTGCTGAGGGGACATCGGTGGACCTGGTGGGCCTGTGCTCTGGCCTGGCTGGAGGGTGGCTCAGGCCCTCTCCCAGGTGGTGAGAACCTTGGGGCCTTGGGTAGGGAGTGACTGGCAGGGTGGCTGGCAGGTGGGAGACCAGGAGGGACTCCTGCGTCCTCTGCTGACCTGCGTCTCTGAGCCTCCGTCCCCTTGCAGGACTCGGCTGGATGACACTGCCCGTGGACTGAGGTTGGAGGCAGAACCACCCTTACTCGGGGCAGGGCCCAGCACAGGGGGCTCCAGAGAGGAGCCAAATGGGGGCCCAGTGGGGCTCCTCCGGGAGTTGGCAGGGAGTAGAGTCCGTGCTCAGGGTCTGCCGCCCAACACTTTGGGGTGCACTCACTCCAGGGACAGCCGCACCCCGACACCCGGCAGCCAGTACCGCCCTGTTTGCTAGGGGCGCCTCCATTGCCTCCTGGCAGCCCTGAAACTCACTCCTTTGTCTCCCTCTCCTGCCATTTAAGACTCTGGTTTCCAGATGTGCTTTCCAGGGACAGATATTTTGGACTTGGCTGCACTATTGATTTACACCTAGCGAGCCTCGCCTTTGCTGATTGACATTTGATGTATGCCCTGAGCTCCTCCTGCTTCCCGTCTCTTCCTAGCTCAGACATCTCCTCCAGCAGAGGCTCCAGCGCTCCCCGTGGGAACTTACCCAGACCCTGCTTCCCCTTGTCACCTTCTGACCCATTTCTTTGCATTTTGATAAAACACAAGTCCATTTGGCCAGCTGGTCCTGGCTTGGCTGAAGCTCACAACTGCTGCTCCTGCCCAGGCTTTATCCCTGGGTGGCAAAAGGATGGGACCCTGGGACAAAATCCCCGACACCCAAAACAGAGGAAAAGAGGTTGAATTTCACACATGGCTTCGGAGGTCTGGGTGCATGGTTGGCTCTAAGACAGAAACTTAATGGCGGGGGGGGGGGAGTGGTGGAGCAGGGGTGTCCACTGCAAGGTGACCGTGCCCACCTCCTCCAGCTGCCCCGCCTTCTCCAGCTGCCCCCGCCTCTTCCAGCTGTCCCCGCCTCCTCACAGCCTGTCTACCTACAAACGCATCAGTGGACCAGTCTGCTGAGGAGCTATCACCCGGTCATCTCTCCCGAGTCTCTGAGTCCAGTGGCCAGTTGACAATGAAGATTGCCTGGCACAGGCCCTGCTGCCTGAGGATGGGCAGACTGCTGGAGTGGCCTGGGCTCAGTGCCCCTCAGCCTGCCCACCGCTGCTTCTGGCTGGCGATGACCAGGCCATGGGTCCTGGGCTCTCAGGGCTGACGGTCCTTGCCTCGTGTTTCAGTTTATACTGCCAGCCCACTTTGCGCTCCTGCTGTTCCAGGAAGGCACATGGTTAGATGTGTGTGTGTTCCTTTGACAAATTAATCCAGTGACATCGCTGGTTTTGGGGAGAAGCGAGTGGATGTGGGATTCTTTGCTGAGCTTGTGGGTTTCCCTTCACATCCCTTCTTGCCGCTCGGGTGGTGGAAGTCCTGATTATAAATGGAAGAACCATTCCAAGCCCTCTGCTGCCTGTCCAGGTGTCCTGCTGTGTGTGGACAGCTCACCACAAGGGGCTGTCACCCAAGTGTCCATAGTGGCCAGGTGGAGACACCTTGCTAGAAGGGCCAGCCCGGACTTTGGACTACTTGGTCCAGTGTGGCCAGGACAATCTAGGGGCCTTGGAATGGCTCTGGGTTATTGATCATGGCAGTGTGGACATGGCTGAGATTTGGGTTCATTCACGGGGGATGCTGGGACTTAGGAGAGAGAGTAGAAGAGACAGAGCTGACTGGGAGCAGAATGTGCTGTCCCTTGCAGAGTGGGACTGTTCCTTGCAGGTCCTTGTCATGCGTGACCGCTTCAGAAATGCCCATGGCCAGCCTGCGCAGAGATAGAGTGGATTGGAAGCTGCCCAGAACTGAGGGGGGCAGGAGGAGCAGGGGTGACAGCAAAGTCACCGAGAAAGGGTGACTTCAGCCCCCACTGACTGGGCCCAGAGGGGGAGACAGAACACATTTCTTTCAAACCCAGTCGGTGTCTCATTTTTTCTTCCCTCTTTTGTGTTCTATTTTCTAGCTTAAGCTACTTTATGTTTTTATTAGGGTGTTAAAATGATCGGTGTTTTTTCCCCTTTTTGCTATGTTTTCTGATTTTCATAATGTGCACATTTATAATGCAAAGTGAGGATCTAATAAAAAGAAAACCACACCCTCTCCTGCAAACAGATGGAATAATAGCAAAACAGACAAAAATAAAAGCAAAGGAAAGGAACCTGGATGTGACCTCACCGAGTGGCAGTGTAAGAAGGTTGCTCCTGCCCAGGGTGCTACAGGGGGGCTTTGCTGGCTGGGAAGTGGGGGCAGAGCCAGGGCCACTGCAGAAGCCTTTGCATGCGGCCATGTGAGCTACGCAGGGTCAGTGACCTCTGAACCTGCAGTGTGGCCACTTTGTCCAGCCATGCTGTGCTAGGGGACAGCAGCTGACCGAAGGCCTCTGTCCTCCACTCACTGGCTCAGTCCTCCCCTGAGGAGCCTGTGGCTGCTGCTTGGACAGCAAGTCTGCATCTGGGCTGGCCTTTACCGCTACCAGGTGGGGGTGCGGCTCTGCCCCTCCCCCACTCGGCTCCTCCCTTTTTGTTCCTGGACAGAGTGAGATGGGAGCAGGCAGAGTTGGGAGGGAGGAGCACGCATGCTATCTTGGGGGACAGTGAGAAGACAAGGAGCTGAGGTGTGGACTCGGGGATGGACCCATGGCACTTCCTGGGAGCCTCACACCAGCCTGGACAGTGGGGGAGGGGATGTTACAATGCCATTTAACCACATCAGTGCCTGCAACTCAGGCGGAGGGGCTCATGGAGTCCCCATAAGGGTGTCATACAGCACTGATACAACCTTGCCTGGCTGCTTCTGTCCTGGTCAGGCCATGGGGACAGCAGGGCTGGTGCTGAGACCTGGGCTTGGCTGTGGTGCTGTGTGCCTAGGGCCGGGCTCCTGGCAGGACCTCCATGCAGGGGTGCACTGAAGACAATGGCAGTGGCCAATGGGAAAGAGAGGATGGGGGAGCCAGAGGGGGCGACTCTGCCTTCTCTTCTTTAACATCTGTCTAGCGTGACCCCCAGAAGGACGAGCAGTGGGGACCCCCTGTGTGGCCCCCAGCTCTTTCCTTTGTGAAGAGGCAGCGTGGAGCATCCCTCACACTGTCCCCCTTTCTCCTGTCCTGTCCTCCCCTGGTGTGGCCCTCTCCCTCCAGTGGAGGGGTAGACCAGGAGGCCAGACCTGGTGGGCCTCTTGAGGACTCAGAGCTGCTCCTTCCCCAAAGGGTAGAGCTCTGGGCATAGGCTTTTTTTTTTTGCTGCCTCTGTCTATGTAAACACATTGATTTAAAAATCAGCAGCAAATTCCCGAGTCATGGGAGGAACTATGTTTGATCAGTGAGGAGTTACAGTAACAGGTAGAGAGGAAGGTTTCAGTCCACTGTCCGATAAACAGGAAGACCGTTCAGTCTCTGGGCACCATCTCCTCTTGGCTTTTGTTGTTAAACGTGCCATTCTTGGTTCACTTCATGTCATGTGAGAGAAGGACTGTGACGCTGTCATGACACACAGTGCCCCGGGACTCTGGGACTCGTCTGTGTGGAAGCCACCTAGATTTTCTCACCTCTACAGTTCCCTTGCACCACGTGTGTCAGGCTGGCTAAGCCATCACTGTGACCTGGGTCACCCACTTCCTAGCCTAGGGATCCTGCCTCCCGTGTCCCCTCAAAGGACCCTTGCTTCGTCAACCACGATCACCGAGCACACAGGAAAATGAAGCACAGATCAGCCTCTGGTTCTCATGCTACCTCTGCCCTTTGTGGTGTCACAGTGCAAACGTGGGGCATCTCCTCTTCCCACCACGCTTTCTCTAGGATCTTTGGTCGTAGTTCCTGCATCTTCAGAATGAGATCTTCTTTATGTCAAGTCCCTCCCCGTTTGTTTGTAATATAATCATGTTAAAATCTCCTCTAACTGCATTTAGAGTGACATCAGACAACATTGCACTTTCCTTCTTTAGCCAGCAAAAGTAATCGCCTGGAGGCAAACGGCCTCTTGATCAGTGTCCGCTCTTGTCTCCAATGTGTTTTTTGTGCGAAGGGGGTTCTTGCTGACTCTCCAACTGGTTTCCATGTTTGAAGGATGGGGAGGGATTTGAGAAGAGAGGGAAAAGAAAGGAATACATAGAGGAACCCCCCCCCCCAAAAGCAAATAGAAAATAAAACAAGATTAAGCGTTGACATAGAAATGTCCATGCCAGGGCAGGACAGGGCAGGGAGAAGGGGGACAGTATGAGGGATGCTCCATGCTGCCTCTTCACAAAAGAGGCAAAAGATCTAAATACACCAATTAAGACAGAAAGTGGCAGAGTAGATTAAAAACATAACCCAAGCATATGCATGACCCAGAAAACTCTCTTCGAACATAACTGTATGAGTAAGTTGGAAATAAATGGATGGAAAAAAAGTTGTGTCATATAAGCATAGATCGACCGAATTAAAACAGGAAGGCTTATTCAATCAAATAAAGTAGATTTCAGAGCAAAGAAAATCACCAGAGAAAGACATTATATAATGGAACAAAATCCATCAAGGAAATGTAGGAATCCTATGTATTAATCAACACGGACAAAAAAAAAGTGGAACAAAAACTGATGAACTATGATTGATAACCTACTAAACTGATACTCTACAATGACAGTTGAAGATTTCAACAGTTTTATCTCTCAACAATTAATAGGATAGCAAAAAAAAAATCAGCAATGATGTAGATGTTGCGTTCAACACCACCCACAACCGTCAGGACCTAAGTAATACTTAGAATTTTCCACTCAGCAACAGTAGATTGTGTGGTCCTTTCAGGTGTTTTGAAACATACAATGAAATAGACTTGGGCTATAAAACATATGTGAAAAAATTCAAGCTACACAGTATGCACTTTCCAACCTCAGTAGGGTCAACCTAGATCAGTAAGAGATGAAAAAATAACCTCCAAATACTTGGACATTAAACATGCCACTTCTAGCAAAGATGTCTTCTTGGGGACTAGATCTAAAATGTGTCCCCAAAGTCGCATGTGTGCAGTAGCTGACTGGGTCGTCCTGTGACAGACTCTTCAGTGGATTCATTCCCTGATGAATTCACAGCTGACAGTGCTGCCGGAGGCGGAGCTTAGCTGGAGGCGGAGCTTAGCTGGAGGCGGAGCTTAGCTGGAGGTGGAGCTTAGCTGGAGGCGCTCACTGGGAGACTGAGCTGGAAGGGAGCATTGCTCCCAGTTCCTCTCTGCTCTCTCAGACGCCTCAGCGCCCTGAGTGGAGCTTTTCTCCACCTCGTCCTTCCTGCCTTGGAGTCAATCAGCTTTGGCTGAACTCACTGGAAACTGTGAATCAAATAAACTCTCCTCCTTCCAGTTGTGGATGTTGGCTGTTGTACTTCAGAGAAGGGTAAATAACTGAGACGTGGCTCAAGGGGAAGTAAACGTACCTGACCTGAATTAAAATGGAAACAGCATTATCAACATTGCTAAAGCGGTGTAGAGATGGTTATTTGTGGGACAAAATCCACAATAGATTATTGCAAAGGAGGAAAGAGCTCAAATCTATGATGTAAGCTCCAACTGCAGGAACTTAGAGAGGGAAGAGCAAAATATACCCAGTGTAAACAAGAGGGATGAATGGTAAAGATGAGAGCAAAAAGTCAATGAAAATGGAAACAGGAATAATAGAGGATATTAACGACACAAAGAGGTGGTCTTTGAAAACATTGATGAAATTGATAAGCATTTAGTAAGACATACAGGGGAAAAGAGAACAAATTACAATAAGGGCAAAAGGAACCACCGGACCCCATGGAAGTCAAGAGGAAAACGGGGCAAACAACACTCATACAAATATTTGATAGTTTAGACATAATAAACCACTCCCTCCAAAGGTATAAGGTACAGCTCATCCAATATGAACTAGATCATGCGAAGAGCTCCATGCCTATTAAGGAAATTAATTTGAAAAATTAGAAAGGAAACAAACAAAAAGAAATCTCCAGGCTTGACATCTTTCACTGCAGAATTCTGCCAGATATTTAAATAAGAATGAACATGAATCGTACCCAGATTCATTCAGAAAACAGAAGAGGAAAGAATGCTTTTTGGTTCATTTTATGAAGATAGTATAGCCTGATACCTAAACCAGACAATACAAAAACCAAACAAACACCCAGAAAAAAACCCAAAAAACAAAAATTCCAACTCAATTTACTTTGCAAATATGGAATAAACAATCATCTAACAAAATATTGGCAAATAATTATGCATCATATCCAAGGCATTTGAGGGATGGGAAATTTGTTCAATATTTGAAAATTAATCAATTTAACCTGTCATATGGACAAGCTACTGAAGAAAAAAATCACACAAACGTATTAGTTGATGCAGAAAAATAAGCGCTAAATCTACACTCATATATATAAGAGTAAAGGGGAATTTCCATCAGTTGATAAACAGCATTTACAGAGGTCCTACAGCTCACCTTGCATTTAGTGGAGAAAGACCGTGCTTTTCTCAGGGATCAGGAGGAAGCCAAGTACGCCCACATTCACTCTTCCT
This sequence comes from Hydrochoerus hydrochaeris, assembly GCA_004027455.1. Taxonomy (NCBI): domain Eukaryota; kingdom Metazoa; phylum Chordata; class Mammalia; order Rodentia; family Hydrochaeridae; genus Hydrochoerus; species Hydrochoerus hydrochaeris. Next base: position 28,147 of record PVLA01003675.1, on the reverse strand, counting down.
ATTCAGTCTAATGCTGGAAGATCTGGCCGGAGCAACGAGGCCAGAGGAGGAGTTAAAGGGACACAAAATAGGAAGGGAGATGCAAAGCTCTCCACGTTTGGAGATGGTATCATTTATGTAGACTCTTTGAAGGAATTTACAAAACTCTTGGAACCAGAAAATGAGCTCGGCAGGATTGCAAGATAAAAGATAAACATAAAAAATCAGCTGTGTCTCAATACGCTAGCAGTGGACACACAGCCACTGAAATTAAAAGCATAATACTGTTCTACATTAATTAAAAACTATAGCTACCATAATTTATTAAGAGATACAAACCATAGTATATGAAAACACCATAAAATCATCACGGGGGTAGAATAAAAGTGTAGAATTTGTGCAAGTGATCAAAGTTAAGCCATTAAAATAGCCTGCTATCAGTATAGGATGTTTATGTAGACACAAAATAAAAACCTTTAGTAGATACATAAAAGATAAAAAGAAAGGATTCAAAATGTATTACTACAGAAAATCGTGCTCAATATTGCACAGTTCTCACGACAGAAATAAAAAACACCTACAGACATGGAGAGACATCCCATGCTCATGGATGGGAAGCCCAACATAGTAAAGGGGTCTTTTCTCCCCAAATTTATTGACTGTTGTAGCGCAACTTGTATCAATATCTTACTGAGTTTTTTGAAGATAAGAACGAGATTATTCTAAAGGACAGGAACTGGAATAGCTAAAACAAACTCAAAAAAAGAATGAAATGGAGGAATCGGGCTGATGTCAAGAGTCATTATACAGCTACCATGATCAAGACTGTGTCATGCTGGTGAAGGGAAAGACTCTTACATGAGCAGCAGAACAGACAAACCAGAAAGAGATCTGTACAAACATGCCCAGGTGCTTTTTAACAATGGCGCAAGAACAGTTCAGTGGCAGAAATACGTCCTTTTGAGCAAATAGCACTGGAGCACTTGGACATCTGTTGGCAAAAATATTGAACCTTGAACGAGATATCACACCTTATACAAAAGCAAACTGAAAATGGGTCGTGAACTTAAATGTAAACTGTAACACTATAAGACTTAGGATAAAACATAAGGGAAGATCTTTGGAACATAGGGGCAGATAAACAGATTGTGTGTGTGTGTGTGTGTGTGTGTGTATGTTGTGAGACAGGGTCTCACTATACAGTTCAGGCTGGTCTTGAGCTCACTTTGCAGCCCAGGCTGGTCTTAAACTCACAATGATCCTCCTGCCTCAGCCTCCTGGGTGCTAGGAGTACAGGCGTGAGCCACCACACCTGGCTAGAGTTTTTTTTTTTTTTTGGTACCGGGGATTGAACTCATGACCTTGCGCTTGCCAGGCAGGTGCTTAAGCCACTGAGCTAAATCCCTGGCCCTCCAGTTAGAGTTCTTAAATAGACACCAAGAAGCATAACTCATAAAAGGCCTAAAAAAAAATCAACAAATTATGCTTCATCAAAATTAAGACTTGTGCACCAAGAAAGTTCTGTCAGGAAAATGGAAAGGCAAATGCTAGAGTGGGAGAAAATATTTGCAAACCACAAAGTCCAACAAAGGACTATTATCTAGAATACATAAAGAACTCTCAAAATCTAGCAATAAAAAAGAAAGAAATTATCCATTAGAACATAGGCAAAAGGAACCACCATTCACTTGCCCAAGAAGGCCAAAATATGGTCCATAAGCACATGAAAGGACATTTCACTTTATCAGTCATCATAGACATGCAAGTTAAAACCACAATGACAAGACCCCGTTCATCTTCCAGAATGGTTAAAGTTAAAACAATTGACGTCCTCAAATGCTGGCAAGGAGGTCGGCAAACTGAGTCACTCGCACGCTGCCAGTGGGATGTAAAATGGTACAGCCATTCTGGAAAATGGCTTGGCAGTTTCTTAAAAAACTAAACATGACGATCGTATGATCTAACAACTTCACTCCTGGACAATTATCTCAGAGAATGGAGGCTTAAATTTGCATAGACACTGGCACAAGAACGTTTATTGCAGCAGCTTTGTTGTGTAATAGTCAGAAACTGGAAATAGCCAGTCGTCTTCAATGGCTAGACCATGGTGGCCCATCCATACCGTGGACTTGCACCGGCAACACAACTATTGATGCACGTGACTGCCTCTGAGAACCTCCCGAAAGATCAGAGCCACAGAGGCTGGTCCCCAAGCTGACAGGCCATGTGCTTTCAGCTATGTGACATCCAGCATTCTAGAAACGGAGGACGGATTAGTGGCTGCCAGGTGCTAAGCAAGGGGTGGGCCCAGGAGCAGATTTGCTGTCAAATCGCAGAAAGAGCCGCAGATGGGACCGCGCCATGGGTGCTGCATCGTGACTGCTTCCTGGTCCCCCTCCTGGTTGGGCTGGCGCTGCTCTGTAGGGTGCTACCTCTAGGGAAGACGGGTGAGGGGTACGTGGCTCCGTCTCTTATTTCATAGGCCTGCAGGGGATTCTACAGTCATCTTCAACTGAAAAGCTTAATTGAAAAATATATGGAAATCAATTTATGTAATTATAGAATAACCCTAAATCCCTCTGGTAGGTAGTAAATGCAGCGAGCTCGACAGAGCCCCCTGGAGCCAGGGCCTGGCCACGGAGCCCCAGAGTGACCTCCCAACCGTGCCCTGCAGAGCTCCTTGGAGCATTCAGTTGACCCAGGTGTGGGCTGAGGGTCAAGGGCCACTGGAGGGGGAGAAATGGGAACTGGGATTCATTCAGGGATTGGTTTGCTCTCAGGGCACTGAGAGAGGACAGAGACAATTTCAGGAGGGTGACTCCAAGCACGGGTCTCCCCCCCACATGGGCTGGGGCAGGGCTCTGCTTACTTGGTTGATGTTGATCGGTAGCTGCTATGGTTACTTGCTGAAGCCAGAGGACCTGCACCCAGAGCTTGGTTTTGATGTCCAGGCTGAGGCCCCAGGATGTCTCCCCAAGGAGCAGTGACAGTGTGCGGGCATGTTTGAGGATCCTGGAGGCCCCAAAGGAGAAGGGAGCCCAGGTTTCCCATCAGCTTGGCCGGTGAGAGGACAGAGGAAATGCAGCTGCGTCTAAAGATGGAGCTAGACCCTCCTCACGTGGTCCTGGGAGCCAGGTGGATGTCTCCTCTCCCCTTCCTGTCTCAGCCCTAAGCGGGGCGGGGACCTTGGCTTCCTGGCTCCAGGGAGTGGACTCCTGCTGCCTCTGTCCACATCTGCAGGTCTTGGGGCTGTCCTGCTCCTGTGCAGCTCCACCTCAGCAGGAGGGCGGGGCAAGTCTTGGCCACAGAGGCCTCCACAGAGGCCCTGACCTGTGCTTTCCCTTGGGGTCCTGCTCTGTGCTGGATGCAGTGGTCACAGAAGACCCGGACCTGTACCCCATGGGAAGAATGGAGAGCAGTTTGTGGTCAGGGACATTACCAGGAGATTGGGGGCAAACAAGGGCTGAGTCCTGCCAGCCAGGAAGTCCCTCAAGCTCTCTCTCACCATGGCCAGGGTCACCACTGGAGTGGCTCTTTGTGCCCTTAATGAATCTCCAGAGCGGCGTCCCCTTCCTGGGCAGCCAGAAAGTAGGGCTGGGGCCCAAGGCCATAGGAGAGCCCTTGTCATATCTGTGCACAGTCAGCTGTCAAGTTGTAGAAGAGACTACTAGATACCCACACAGGGGGTAGCCCTGGGCAGGAGACTGCGCCCAGCAGGCAGACAGGGAGATGCTTCTGTGTGTGTATTTGTACGTGTATACATGTAAATGTGCACGTATACATGCAGGTGTGAATAGACGTGTGCACACAGGTCTATCTGTGTATATGTGTGAGCGTGAGCACTGTGTGTGAGTCCATTTGTTTGCATGCATGTGTGTGAACATACGTGTGTCCATGTGTGTGACCTTGAGGGAGCAGCCCTGGGGTCCCGAACCCGGGGACCTGAAGTGGAGGGGCTGACAGGGCAGAGTTCCCTCTTTGCTGCGCGGCGCTGGGGAGCTGTGTGTGGGAGAGGCACCTTTCCAAGCAGGAAGGCAGGCGTGAGCCCATTTTTCGAGCGCTCGTTTTAGAAAGCTGTAGAAGTGAGTGCTTGGTCGGATCCCTGGAAGGGGAAACAGAACTCGTCAAGGGCTGCCTGTGCAGTTGTGGGGTCTGGGGTGGTTTTTATTCCCTGCTTTTGGCTGGTCTGCATTTTCTAACATCTCCAGTATAAACAGCTATTGCTTGGTGATAACAACCCCCAAGTTATTCTAACAGCTGCCCGGTGCTGTGACGCGCGTGTAGATGAAACCCGCCTCCGGAGCTGCCACCCGAGGTGCGATATTCTCGCCTTGGCGGGTGCCCGGCGCGCGCCAGCCGCCTGGGGAGCAGCAGGGGTGATGGGCAGCCTCCTGGAAGGCCCGCGCCCCCCGCTGCCGCCGGGGTGTAGAGTGCCTGTCTTTGAGCTGCGGAGGTTGTCCCAGCCTGCTCCGGCGGGCTGGACGCTGGTCACGGAGCCTGTCCACGCTCTCTGAGGCCTGTGGGGCGGTGTGTGCTCGAGTCCTTTAGGTGCAGGGCCAGCTGGAGGCCTGAACAGCTAGGGACACAGCTTCCGGGGAGAAGTGTGTGCTGGACAAGGGTTTACTACTGTCGTTGTGGTCACTGGTGCCACCAGAACATTGGCGGGCAGAATAATGTCCTCAAAGATGTCCACATGGGGACAAGTCCCCACACACCAGGTACCCCCTGTGGAGCTCAGGCGATGTCTCCGGCAGCAATCGTTTGTCTCTAGGACTTGGACATAGAATTATTTCTATGGTAAAGAACATAACTGTATGGGCTGTGGCGTGCAAAATGGGCTGGACAGTTTTAAAATTATAAAAAGTTTTTAAAAAATCCAAGCGATGCCTGGTAATGGTCCGCATCGCTGGGGTGCAGCCCGGTAATTTAGTCCATGTGTGCGATGTGCACTGATAAAGTCCGGGTTATCAGCATTTCCGTCTCTTCCAGCTCCAGTCTCTGTGTCCGCAGCTTGCAAACTCCCGTCTCCGGCTCTGTATGAAAGCCATGATGAGCTGTCGTGAGCCGTGGTCCCCACACGCTGTGGGCGTGGTGGGACGCACGGCTCCTCACTAACTGCACTCGGGCCCCATATCCAGTGGTCCCCATCACCCCTGCCCCGTGCCCTTCCTGGGGTCCAGTGACGTCACACTGCTCCTCCCTGCTGGGGTCCCTGCAGCTTCCCACAGGGGTGAGAATGTGTACGTTGTGCCTCTGTGCCTGGCTCATCTGCGTCTGCGTCCATCTATGCTGTCAGAAGCAGCAGCTTGCTGTATTATTAGCCCTATGTTTGAACGCTCAACAGGAAGTTTAATGATAGCTGGTCTTGTGGCGGCCAGGGCACCCTGAGCACGCAGGGATTGGACCAGGCTCTCCTCCTGTCCAGGTGAACCCCACGTATCCCAGAGCCACCAACTATCTCCTAGCCATGGCTGGGGCTGCTGGGCAGGGAGCAGGGTCCCCATGGTGGCCCAGGGGGCTCCAAACTCAAGAATGAAGGGATACTGAGCAAGGGCTGGGCTTACCTGCTGGATGGGGACCATGAACCTTGAGCAGCTGACCGACTCTGTCTTGCCTTGGTGTCCTCGGTGTAAGTGACACAGGATGAGGGCGGCTCTGGCCAGGTTACTGCGAGATCAAATGCGTGGACACTTTCTAGTGTGTGTTCGGTTTTCTTCCACCATCTGCAGTACCGTGAGCTCCAGGCCCGGTGCAGGGCTGAACTGCAGCCGACTGGAAAGTCAGCTCTGGGCGCCCAGGACATGGCCATGTGCATCCTGCCAGTCGCCTTGTGAGCACTTAGAAGGGTGAGTGCTGGGGTACAGGGGCCTGATTCAGACCCAGGGTCCCTGGGGCAGGTAGGGCTGGGGATGCAGATCCAGTGAACTGTTCTTGTCTTCGGTCAGTTGAGCCCCTTCTGGTCTTTGTTGCAGGGAGGACAGAGGGTCATTGAGCCCCACCCAGCCAGGCTTGGGAGGTGACCCTGGGAGCTGCTGCACGAATAGCCGGCTGAGGACAAAGGAGGGCCCTCTTGCCCTAGAATGGCGACAGGTGAGCCGTGGCCTCTAATTGGATGCCCCCTCTTTAGCTGCCTCTTTAAGTGGCTTAGAGAAAGTGGAATCAGCATGGAATTTGCAAATATTCATGCTCTTCCAGCTCTGAGAGTTCCCTCTCTAATAATGGAAATCTGTCGCTTGCTGTTCTTGGGGATGGCGGCATTGCTCAGGGGTCTGGATAAACTGAATGTGACCCTGGGCTCTCCTGGCAGCTCCTGCGCACTGCGTGTTTGTACCTCCTCCCCACCCAGGGGCCCATCTTGGGGGATCAGCTGCTGCCCCTGGGCCCCCTCAGCCTCTGTGTTCCTGGGAATGTCCGTTGGGCAGGAGCAAGATGGCCTCTCTCTGAGGTTCTATGTTCCAGGGCCAGGGTTGGGCTGCTTTGGGATCTTTGTTGCTTACCCGAGTCACTCCTGGCTGGGGTCTCCTCCTGGAGCAAGGAAGCCCCGCCTTTCCCTGGGGTGGGTTTGTGACCCTAGGTGTGACCAGGTCCACATGCCCAGCGGGTCCCAAGCTCTTATCTTCTGCACTTGTATCCTTGGTGTCCCTGAGCACCTGGGGTCCCGGGCTATCTTTACTCAAAGCCACCCTACACCCCTGGTCGTGGGGTTTGGGACCTCCAGCCTTGGAGCTGTCTCAGGTCTTGGCATAGGGACCCTGAGCCTAGGGGGTGGGCAGTGCCACCCGGAGGTCTAGTGCCCAGCGGCTGCTGCTGGGCTGTAGTGGGCAGGGTCTGTCCTGGGATTTTGCTTTCAGACATAAATAGGAAAAAGCTGATTCCTGGACCAGGTAGGGCCATGGGTGGTACAGTGGCCCCTTCTTCCTAAAGATCATGCCACTTCAGCCCCAGTGGTGCCCTGCAGGAAGGTCGGGCAGGGTTCTGAGAGGGCTCCTGGGAGAGTGCTCGGGAGTCCCCATCTATTTCTCTATTTCTGTCTTTGTTTCAGTCTGTGTCTCTCTGAATCCGTGACTCTCTCTTTGTCTACCTCTATCCTTCTCTGTCTCAATCCCTCTGTTTCTCTCTGTCTATCTCTCTCTGCTCCATAGAAGAGACACTGACCAGCTGTGGACTCCTGTGTGACATTTGTCACCTGTCCACGTGTCTCCTTCCCAGATATGAACCCCCAAAGGCCAAAGCTCTGGACTGTGCCAGTCTCAGCTCCTGATGCAGGTGCCTGCAGGGGCTCAAGGCTTGCTTGTGGAGCACTGGCCAAGGCCTCTCTGCCAGGCTCTGCTGCATAGGGGTCAGAGGCTTTGTGCCCAGGGGCTCCTGGCTCTGGTGCTGGCTGGGGAGACATGGCCTCATTTCCATGGCGATTGTGGTTCTTCTCCAGTTAGGGCGGTGCTGGGCCTGGTGGAGAAGCCGGTGCCCTTGAACACAAGCATGAATAGGTGGCCTGCAGGCCTGGCCCGGTATGCAGTGGATGGACGGATGTGCCGGAGTCTCCGCTCATGAGCCCCATGGGCTGGAGGGGTCCTACTTACACCAGATATCAAACCCTTTCTGAGCCGCTATGGCCCCGACCTGCCTTTCTGGGCTTTCGGAAGTCATCGCGGTCATCACGCTGGGTTTTGCCTCTGTCTCGGTCCCTGGGCCACCTGCAGGCGGGGCTCCTCAATCTGCTCAGACGCCCCAGTGGGAGCAGTGCTGTGGTCCAGGCCCCAGCCCTCCATGACGACCCAGTCTCCTGCTGTGTCCTCCAGGGTCCTGTGGGTCCCATCTGGCTTCCCTGGGTCCCCAGGATCAGTTATGGGTGAAGGAAGCTCCAAGTGTAGGGACCCCCTGACTGCGGCAGTGAGCCCGGCGTCCTTCCTCCGCTTCCTCTCTCCTGAGCTTCCTCTAAGGTAGGAAGTCTAGAGCAGGGGCTGCCTGGGCCCTTGGGCGGCCCTGAGGACTGTCCTGTAGTACCCTCCCCAGCCAGCAGCAGTGGGTCCCTTCCAAGGACACTTATGCTGTGCCCGAGCCACTTCCTGTGATGCTTGATTATCCGAAGGGTGCCAGATGTGCAGAGGCCGGGGCCCTACCCTGGGGCTGGCCCGATGCCCACGCGCACCCCATGGGCCCCTTCCTCCACTCCCACTCTGGCTTCCTTGATGCGTTGTTCTGGACGGGCCACCGGGTCTCAGACCACAAGCAGCCCCCCGCCAGGTGCAGCCACTGGACCCTGGCCTCCCACCCTGGCTTTACGCTGGATGGCCAGGCCCGTGGGGCCCTGCTCCCCTCTCTGAATTATAAGCCCTCTTATTTGGAATCACAGTGACTTGCATATTGGAGTAGCTCAAGAGGGGGAAATTTAATAAGATGCCAACTGAGTAAATGCCAGTTGCTCAAAAAAAAGTAATTTCAATTGCTCAGCGGATACATATTTGGTAAAAACACCCTTCCTGCAGCCACTGTTGGGTGGCTCCATCCCTCACTGCTGTTCCATGTCCCTGAGACCCTGCCTAGCAGCAAACCTGGCCTTGGGGCCTAGGCAGGGGTCCAGGGGCTGACACTGGCCCCCCGCACAGGGTAGCAGAGTCCTTCCGAGTCCAGGACTTTGCCAGCGGGGCCTGTGTGCTGGGCTCTGGGAAGGCCAGTGGGCTGCAGCCACTTGTTCCTGAGTGGTGGCCGAGTCCTGGTCCCAGTAGACTCCAGAGCTACCTGTCCTCCCTTGCCTGCCACGGCCTAACAGAGGTGGGGAACCCTGGGGCAGTGTTTCCCCGAGCCTTGGTCTTCCCCAGCCGCCTGCAAAGGTGCTGGGTGCAGGCTCTGCAGGGATCCTCCCCTGGGCTTCTCCAAAGTAGCCTCCAGACCAGCCCGTCCCTCCTGGGTGTTGGGAATTAAACCAGGCCTCAGTGCAGTGCCCCAAAGCTACCACCAGGGGTCACCATGTCCACGGAGGGCACAGAAGGGAACCCATATGGCCAGGCTGAAGCCGGTCACTGGGTGTGGGCCTCTGAGCTGCCTGGGGGTGTCCCAGGGTGTGTGTGTGGGTGCCCATTATCCGCCTTGGAAAGGCTTCAAGCTTCACATGTCCTAAGACCCAACTGTCTTGTGGCCACAGTAGCTTTTGGAGTCGTTTCAAGGCTGCTTTAAATCCTGTGTGACCCTGGGTCACTTCCTTAACCTCTCTGAGCTCCAAAGAGCTCCCGGTCTGCAAAACAGGAGCAAAGACCTAAAGGCTGTCAGAAGCAGTCAGCGAACTAACACACACAGATGGTTGGCTCCCTCTGTCAGCGTAACGATTGTTATTATTATCTTTGATGGTTTCCAGGGGGACTGTCCTTTCTGTCACTGTACCCTCCAAGATGTTTCCTGGCTCCTGTTGGGTTTTAATGTTTCTAATCTCCTGTTGATTATTCCTGGGGTTTCAGCCAAATAAGCACTTCCAATTAAAGCCCTCTCTGCAGCTCCAGTTGGGTTGCCATGGAAACGGGAGCTTCCCTGGAATACGGGTGCACGTGTGCGCATCTTTCCCAGGGTCTCTGCTCCCGAGAAGGGGAGGAACCAGGAGGAGGCAGGTGTGGCCGGGGCCAGGAGGCCCCGCCCTCCCAAAGCCTTGCTGCTGCCGCCTCTGCTGCCACTGCCAGGGTGCCGCCTTTGTGTGGGGACCTCAGGCATCATCTCCACCCATGGCCTCAGGGTCCCTGTCCAGCCAGGCTGGTGGTGAGGCTTGCCTGGCAGTGGGCAGTCCTGGTTACAGGTGTGGGGTGTGTGTGTGTGTGTGTGTGTGTGTGTGTGCGTGTCTGTGCACATCTCCGAGTGCTTCTCTTTGTGTACCTATGACAGCATGTGGCTTGGGCCGAGTCTCACGGGGTGCAGGATTCTGAGCTCAGCTTGGGCTGGGGGGTTGCTGGGTGTCGTACAGCGAGGGGCTGTGCTGCTGGCAGAGCAGAGGCCCACTCTGCTCCCTGGAATTTCGGGGGCCCTGGGGCGTCAGCCTCAGCTGTGGACTGCACTGGAGCTCTGGAGCACGTGGGTGGCTGCTTCATGTGGGCATTGCTGGGGACGCCTCAGAGGAGAGGGTCAAAGTAGCTTGAGCGAAATGAAACATGTACAGGGAAGAAGGGAGGGAGCAAGGGAGAGAGAGACAGGCCCTGACGTCCTGATGCCAGGGTGGGGCTGGGAACCCCTGTGCAGTACTGGGGACTGTGCGGTGGGGAGGGGAGGACGGGGTCCACATGCAGGCGGGGTAAGTGTGTCTTTCTGCTGCACCCCAAGCTCTTTTCTGGGGGCAGAGGCTTTGTTCTAGGGAAGCAGCCTTCTCTGGGATCTCCATGGGGACCTGATGCAGCTTCTGTCCACCCAGGGAACTGAGTCCTTAGATGGGAAGCATCCCTGGGGGGGACGAGCCCACCTGCCTTGGGGCTGAGGTTACAACCCAGTTGAGGAGGGGACAGTCCCTCCTGGGATATCCAGCAGCTGGACAGAGGGTGACCCCCAGCTGCTGTCACCCAAGCTTGTCCGGTCCATGTGGCCATCTGTCCTTCCTTTTTAGCTGTGACCCTGCATTCAGGGACTGTGTCTCGCCCACAGCTGGGGACTCAGGGAGGCTGCTGGTGCTGATGTGGGCTCCCCGTGGGGAATGCAGGGCTTGGGCTAGTGTAGCCCCTGCAGGGCTCAGAAGACATGGCAGAGTGTTGAAGTGGGGAGAGGCCCCTGGCGGCCAATGTCAGTGGCCAGTCTGCAAATTTGTGAGGATAAGCTGCCCAGAGGTCACATAAGCTGACTGGGCAGCTGCAGGGATGAAGGGACCGGCCACCTCCCCTGCTCTCCCAGATCCATGTGCTGAGCATGGCTCTGTCCTCTTTGAGATACAGCTCCTTCCTGTGTCCCCTCAGGGCGTCCTTCTCCAGCCCCGGGGCAGGGCCTCCACACCTGGTCTGCAGGTGGAGCCCTGAGTGCCGCCTGCCCAGAGTCCTGTGGGGCCAGTGCTGGGAGTCATAACCACCCTCCTCCTTCTCCTCCTCTTCCTGGGGGCCCAAACAGCACCCCAGGAAGTGGACTGTAGGCAGGAGGAGGGCTGGGCCAGCCCAGTGCGTCTGTCTCCCTTCTCTGCATTGGGGACCCGCAGCCATAGACCCTGGCTTCTTCTTCCATGGCGGTCGCCTGAGGTCCAGTTGCCGGTTTAGCTAATGCTCATGGGGGGTGATCCGGGGCACACAGGGAGGGCAGGGCACTCTGCAGCCTGATTGGGAGGTCAAGGGGCAGAGACCAGGGTGACCCCTTAAGGTCCCTGACCCTGGGGACCTTGTCTTTGGATGGGCTCTGCTGTGTGCTGTGTGGGGCTCCACAGCTCCCACTGTCCCTGTTGATTGCTCTCCTCCCAGCCACCCTCTTGTGACCTCACCAGGTTCTGTGCAGCTCAGGATGGCCGCTGAGGCCTTCTTGGGTGCTGGTCCTCCTCCTCCCAGCTCTCAGCCTTGCACAAGACCTAGCCGGTCAAAGGATGATGCAGGTAGCTTGTCAGCAAGGGAGGTGGAGCTGGCTCTGCTGGGCCAGCAGGTGGGGGCTCAGATCTCCGAGCTCCTCTCATCATGGGGACAGAGGGCGGCGCTTGCACTTGCAGGGCATGAGCTGGCACCTGTGCACAAGTGCACGAGTGTGTGTCAGCGTGTGTACCGTGTACGTGTGTGCCATGGATGTGTGCAGTGAGTACATCAAGTCGAAGGGCACCTTGTGAGCCTGGGCGTTGGAAACTCCATGGGCCTGAGAAGCCTCCATGGGCAGGAAGGCCCCATGGGCTGTGGCAGACCTTGGGGGTGAGACAGCTGGGGACGGGGCCCTCGAGCCCCTGTGCCTTTGAGCACTCAGGAGTCTGAATCCTCCTGTGCTCTCCACATGGCCCCTCTGCTTCCTCTTTCCTGGGGTTTGCTTGATGAACCACACACTTCTCAAACACCTGACAGGTCCCAGCCTGCATCTGCACTATGCTAGGGGTGACTCAGTTTCTCCATCACTGTGGGGACCCGGGCTGTTAACCCCCCACAGTCCTGTTCAGACACTGGTGCTCACTGAGTCCTTTCAGATATCTTTGGGAAATTGACCTTACATGTCCTCACAGTGAGGTTTCTAGATGAGCCAAAGAGTCACTGAGTCGAGGGCCTTGACCTCGGTGACAGAGATTGAGGGCTGGAGTCCACCGTGGTGCCCAGTAGCACCTGCGGCTGCTGGGGACAGAATGCTCCCCTCTGTGTCTGGGACCTTTCTCGCAACTGGGGGCCAAATAGTCACACGCATCATTGTTGTGGTTCGGGCTCTGGATGTGGAGGCTGCTGAGAAGCGGTGGGAATAGCTGCCTCCCGAGATGCGGCCCAGGAATTGGGGATTTATCCAAACGTCTGTCTCGTGGGCTTCTCCTGACCTTATCCAAAAGTCTCTGGTCACTAGAATCCTTTTGGCTCCCCACCAGCACCATGCCCTTCACGGTGGCTGAAAAATCAAGTACTCTGCAGTGTGTTTCAAAGCCAGCTCCTCCGTAGCTCCAGGAAGGCTCACGACAGTCAGCGTGACTCTGACAGGTGGCTGCTCCATGTCCAGTTAATTTCCTATTCTTTGTATTTTTCTTCTTCCCCCTTCTACTTCCCCCTCTCTTCCTCTTCTTTCTCCTCCTCCTCCTTCTTTTTGCAGTACTGAAGACTGAACCCAGGCTCATCACACTACACTATGCCCTAGCTCTTTTTTAAATTCTGAGACAGAGTTGCCCATGCTAAACTCCAAATTGTGATCCTCCTGCCTCAGTCTCCCAGAATGCTGGGGCTGCTGGTGTGCACCACCACACCCAGCTCACCCTTGGTCTTTGCAGGCTGAAGGAGGCCTTCCAGCCTGCCCTTGCTGGATAATTATCAGCAAGGGATATTATCAGCAGGATAATTATCCAAGTCTATTACTTAGGGTTCTCTAGCAAGGCAGAATCAATAGGGAATCCGAATGTAATTACGCAAAGGGAGTCAGCGTAGGCTCACAGGATCCAAGGCCGAGAGTCTGCAATGGCCATTTGTGTGGAGAGCTTCAGGGTCCAGCAGCTGCTCAGCCCCGGAAGCTGGAAGCCAGAGAACAAGAGGGATCAAGGATGCAGCAAGGTCAAAGGCCTGGAAGCTCCTGGGTGCTGCCCTATGAGTCCGTGTTGGGGCTGAAGAGACAGGAGGCCGAGGCCCAAAGGTGAGGGCAGCAAAGGACGCATCCACTCAAGTGGGCTGGAGCTCTTCAGAATGGGCACGCTTCCTCCTTTCCCTTTTCATTCCCTCCAGTCAACAAGCCTATTGGTCAGTGCCACCCACATTTGGGGTGGGTCTTCCTCCTCAGTTTGCTGCCAGGGTGTCAATCATCCACAGACTCACCAGAACTGTGCTTTATGAATCTGCTGAGTGTTTTCTACATTGGTCAAAGTGGCATATTGTGGTTTTTAAAAGAAAGTATTTGCAGTGCATACTGATTATATTCATCGTGCAGAGTTGGTACACAGATATATATCAGCATCTTAATTCTTTTTACACTTCCTCTCCCACCCCTCCCTCCCTTGCCATTTGCAAAAGATCTATCTCCCTGTTTTATGTTATCTATCCTTTATTTTGCTCATTCATTTATTCATACTTTGGGTTTCTCAAGTGTGATAAACCATGCAAAATTTAGGTTTAGGTGTCTGATTTATTTCACTGAGCATCGTGGTCTCAAAGTACATCCATTTTCCTATCAATGACTCCAGTTTGTTTTTCTTTCCACCAGAGTAGTGCTCTGTCACTGTGAGTGCCGTGGATGGGCACTCAGACTGCTGCTAAGAGTTAGCTGTCGTGGACGGTGCTGCTATGAACTCGGTGTGACGCGGCACCGTGCCAGGAGGCCTCTAACTCTTCAGAGAAGGTACTAGAGGGGGAACATCTGCGCAAGCGGAATTTCTAGTTTTAGTTTTAGTTTCTGAGGAGTTTGAGCTGACCTACTGTGATGGGGTCACACCCGGGGCTGTGCTCTGAGGGGATTATTTCTTGTTGTCATTGAACTGGGCGGGGCATGAAAACCGAGTCCTGCAGTGTGCCCACTCGAGGGACAGAGCTTGCCCTCCTCCACCAAGGCCCCGGCTTCCTTCCCTGCGAGATGCTTCTCTCTGTCAGACCTTGGGGTCCCCAGGGGTGCTCTCCCTCTCCTTCCCGCTCCCTCCGCTCCCCTCTGAGCCCTGGCGTGAATGTCCCAGGCTCCACCTTCTCCCTGCTGCCCTGGACACTGCCCTTCCCTCTGCCTGGCCACCGCTCCCGCCCTTCAGATCCTGGGGTCCTGCCCACTTGCTGGAGGCAGCAGCCCCTCTGTATCATCCCTGCTGCCCAGCAGCTCGATGGTCACCAACACTGTCCCAACACCCCAGGACCTTGCTTCAGAGCGAGGCACGGGGTGGTGCACAGGTCTTGCTGCATGGTGAAGTGGCTTGGTGAGAGAGGCAGGATGGTGGGGACCCGGCACCCTGCCCCTCTTCCCTCCACTCTCTGCCTTGTTGCTTTGGTTCCTGTGACACCAGGAGCTGGTAGATGTGGTCCCATTCAGTGTGAGGCGCAGACCACTGACTGATCCTTTGTGTCATTGTCCTTTGGGAGCCATGAGAGCAGGGAGCCAGGTCCTTCCTCAGACCTGCCCCTTGGCTTTCAGGTGACTGCCATGATGTCCCAGGATGACAGGCAGTGGACCCTGGTTGGGCAGTGTTCATGAGCTTGGGACCTGCTTGGCACATGACACAGTGGTGTCCAGTGTGTTCTGCACAACCTGAGGAGAGGCAGGCAGGGGAGAGGAGAGAGAGTGGACAGGTGTCTCAAGGAACTCCAGGGACCTTGGGGCGGACATAGGGCTCCCTGGGGTGAGACGGAGGGCACTGGAACCCGTTTTCAGCAAACCTTACAGGATGGCCTGGCCCAGGCCCCGCCAGCTTCCCTGGACCCTCAGCTGCTGCACAGCACACAGCAGTGGTCCAGGTCCTGAGGCTGCCAGAAGCCAAAGTCCCCCTTGGGTCCTGCTGTCCTTGGCTTCTGGCTTGGATCCACCACACCCAAAGGAGAGTGCAGAGGAGGCCCTTGGGTTGAGGGCATAGACTGGGGGCTGGGATGGAGCTGTGGAGACCCCTGTTCCCAATCTGCAGGCACAGCTGGCCACAGCTGCCACGCCTATGTGGGGACAGCTGCACCCATCCGTCGATCCTATTTGCTTTTTAACAATGTGGTATCTTGCTCTTTCCAAAGTCCCGCAGCTGAGCCCCTTATAAGGCATCCCAGTGAAAATGCAGCCCTTGTGGATTCGAAGTTGGTGCCTGAAGAGGCCGCTGGGAAAGGAGAGCCAGGTGTCGGGACCTCGGGCCCTGCTGGATGCTGTTCAAGGCTTTGCCTGCACCCTGGGCCCCAGGGCCCCGGGCCTGTAATTATGTAGCACCAACTCGAGGTGGGTGCCTGCTCCATGGGTGGGGACTCTAGGGACTGGGAGGTGGGTGAATTTTAATGCCAGCAGAGCCGCAATCTTCCGAGGTTACTCTCCAGCTGAGCCCCTTAGGTGGAGGATGCGATATCTGGGACTGGATGCTGACCTCAGGGGGTTTGGGCGGTGCTGGGGGAGATGGACCTGCCTCTTCCGGCCATACCCCTCCTCCTCACTGCAGGGTTAGACGGGCACACAGGATGCCCCATGATCAGTCACTTCTGTGTTCCCTGCCTGTGAGTGCAGGAGGCTGAGGGGCGTCTCGACCTAAACCATAACCTGGGCCTGCTCCGGGGAAGTGTCACCCCGCCGACAGTGGGGAGACTGTGAATTTCAGAGATGTTGCTTCTGTTATATTTCCACCACTTATGTGCGGCCACCTAAAACGGTAGCTGTTAATGAAAGATTGTAGAAGTGGTAAAAAAAAATCCACAAACCTCCATTCTTTGCACTTGATTGTTAATTACATTCCTGAGTTCCATTTTCAGGTTTTAATGAATGGCACGGCTGGCAGGCTGGCCTGGCATGCACTGCCCTCCCTGGACTGCAGGGCATCTCCCGGAACTTGTGTCCATGTGGAGGTCCTGAGACCCCCACTGTCAGGGGTCCTGGGCTCCCTCCAGCTTCCCAGGCAGGGAGGGTGCTGCCCTGCTGCTTGGCTGGGCCTGGCAGCCCCCGAGACACTTGGTCCAGGGCCTAGAATCCCTGCTTCCACCCTGGCCCACCTGCTCTCCCTCTGTTGACACCCAGGGGCTGGCTGGTGGTGGCCACTCCCTGGAAGTGTGGCCCCACCAGAACACAGAGATGCCTGGTGTCCAGCTGGTGAAGTGCTGAGCTCTGCACCCTGCCAGTGCCCGGCCCTGAGCTTTGCTTGTGTGATCACAACAATTGCACAGGTGGGGACGGTATCGCCAGTGCCTTTTCCACACGAGGGAGCAGAGGGAGGGCAAGGGGTAGGCCTGACCCGTGTGACTGCAGGTCGCTGCTGCCCCAGGACCAATGCGGGTAGGGAGCAGGCTCACGGGTGGGGTGATGTCGCTGTGTGTGGCCCTGAGCATGGCCCGGAATGTGGCCTTGGTCCAGGGCAGAGGTGGGGATGGCACATGACACCACCTGGACAGGTCTGGCCCTGGGGTTTGTCCTCCACCTCAGCAGAGGTGTTTGTCTGGCTTGGAAGCCACAGAGGGAATCGCGAGCTTGGACCTGCTGAGCTGGCTGGTGAGCAAACCCAGCCAGCTTCCACCACCCAGTGTCCCAGTCATGTCACTGCTGCCTTTATCCCCAGGAGGGTGTGGCCAATGCAGCTGAGCAGACACCGGCGTGCGATGGCCTTTGGATTCCCCCGCTGCAGAGAGACCGGGGAGAAGTGTACATTAGGGCCAGGTGGCCATGGAGGGGCTCCAGCCCTCCCCGCACACAGATAAGAGCAGAACCCCTAGGCCCGAGGGTGTGGTGAGCACATCTGCAGGTCCAGCCTCAGAGTCCAAGGCTCGCTGTAGCCCCTGGCTGGGGTGTGGGTCTGGAGGAGACAAAACCAGCACTCCTGGGGGCATCCGCATGTCTGTGGCAGAACAACAGAAAGTAGCACTGTGTCTAAGACAGTGTGCCCTGCACACGCGACGGAGTACTACTCAGCCCTCAAAAAGGAGGGAACCCCAGCATTTTCGACAAAGTGAACAAACTCAGAGGATAGTACGCTTAGCACAGAAGCCAGGCACAGAGAGACAAAGACCGAGTGACCTGGTTCTAAATCTAAAAAAGCCGAACTCCCGGAAGCAGATGTCAGGATGGTGGTTATCAAGGGGCTGGGAGCTGTTGGTCAAGGGACACTGAATTTGAGACACAAGGAAGGGGGTGGAGAGATATATGGTGCCACAGGGGGACAACATATTTCTTGAAAACCTGCCAAGAGTGCAGGTGTTTCTACAGAAAAAGATAGCTCCGCGAGGTAAGCGTGTGAATTCATCAGCGTTGCGCAGCACGCCCAAAGTGGAGGCGTGTTTTGCAACAACATGCAGAACCCGATAAATATGTACCTTTTGGGGTCCAAATAACAACAACAAAGCAGACCAGTGCAGGCTTCATGGTTTCTGGTGCACACTGTGGCTCTCTGTCCGGGTCAGGTCGAGCAGGGTGCAAGTCACACCAGCACTGGACCAGAGAGACGTGAGTGAGGCACTGGGGTGTGAAATCTCAGCAGAATTTGTTCCCCCGCAGCGTGGGTCACACGTGTGCCGAGCTGACCCTGACTTGGTCCGAGTCAGCTGAGTTAACTAATGGCCTCACTTCAAGCTCCCTCCTGGCAAAGCACCACTTGACCCATGGTTTAGCTACTTCCGGGAGTGTTTGCATCTCAGGAAGGCTGTGGAATAAGTCTCAAAGCTCATTCAACATCCCAGCACTGTCTTTTCCTGATTCCTCTTTAGCTCTTTTCCTTCTGTTGGCCCTTATGGAGGCAGTATGGCTGCTGCCACTCCAGCTTCCCTCTCCCAACAGGCCCTGAGAAATGGCATCTATTGGCACAGCTTGGATCACATGCTCATCCTCAGACCAATCACCATAGCTAGAGAAATGCAGTGTTCTGATTGGTCTGGTCTGAGTCACATGTTCACATCTGGACCCAGGATAGGAATGGGCTCTCCTCCAAGTGAAAGTGCCCAGTAGGGAAGGTTCCCAGGAGAGATCAGAGAGCTAGTACCCAAAGGGATGGGAGGGGCTGGAGCAGCCAGAACGGAGCCCTTGGGTGTGTGTGGGCACAGGTGAGCTCACAAGCCTCTCTCTCTCTCCCTGTCTTTCCTGTCATTGTCCAGCCTGTCCTCTTCCCCCTCGAATTTTCTCACCTGGTCCCTGGTTACGATTTAAAATTTAAATACCAGTTTAGTTCAATCAAACAGAATTGACTACAGCTAATTTAGAGCTAGAAGTGAAATTTCAAAGTGGCATTTAATTTAGACTTAATTGCCATGATTTCCAGTGGTCTTGCAGGTATTAATTGTTTAAAGACACTTAATGAAACATAATCAGTCCATCAAAACAAACCACACCACGGTCCTGGAACAGTTTGCCACGCCTCGGTCGGTCAGACACGGCTTGGACGTGTGCTGAGGTGAGGTACGGCCGTGGCGGGCTTGCTCTTCTGTCCCCCGGAAATCTTGGGGAGCACTTCTCATGGACACTCCTCTCCACCTGTGTTCAGGGTCTTGGACTGTGGCAGCCTTCCCATGGGTCCACTGTGGCCTCTTGTTTCTGACCCCAGCCTGGGGCTCCTTTTCCCCAACATGGGGTGCTGGAGGTCCACAGGAGAGCCAGTGACCTCTGTTCCTGGGCAGCTGGGTGACCCACTCTGAGTGGGTGTCATACAGACAGGCTGAGGCAGGAAAAGCACCTGCCGGCCCCGGCGGGGAGCTCGCCTCCAGGGCTGGCTCTTGTCGCCTTGTTGCCATGCTCCCGAGGTCTTTAGGACTCATCCTTTCCCTGCTCAGGACGGGCGGGCATCCTGCCCAGCTCTGTGTGTTCCAAGTCAACGCCTGTGTCCGCCCTTGGAGAGCGAGTGAGCAGACAATCACAGGACGCGCTGCTGGCTGTGTCTTCCTGCACACCGACAAAGGTGGCTGGTGCCACTGCCAGACCTTGGGGCGTGTCGAGGGCATGTGCAGCTGTGCCCAGCACGCTGAGTGTCCGAGGACGCCTGGTGTCTGAGTGGAGGGGTCAGGGAAGGCTTCCCGGGGTGGCGCTGATGTCTGTCCTGCTTCTGCTTCTTCTTGGTTCCCATGGGGATGTTGGGGCGGTTTAGGAGACAGATATGCATTCAGGTGGCAAAGGCGGGTTCTTCTGGGATGCAGCGTGGGATGGGGAGAGGGTGGAACATCACCCTGGCAGCGCGGAATGCCCTTTCTGCTACCTGAAAACCCCCAATCCACAACAGGGGCTGTGGGGCCAGGGGGCGACCTTGGTTCTGTTCAAATCCGAGGTTCCCAGGCTCCCTCCAGCCCCTCAGGGCTGTGTCTTGGAAAGCACAGTTTATTACAGAGCTCTCTGGCTTCGGTGGGGGCACTGTGTGCTTGTGTAAGTGCACAGTGGGTTTGGCTGAGGGAATCTCAGACTGGGTGGTGGGCGTGCCCTTCTGGAGGGAGAGCTGCCTGCAGGGTCTTGCTCTGAAAGTGTGGCAATGTAGCCAGTGTGCTGTTGCAGGCTTGTCCTTGAAGCGCTCTGGGAGGCTGAGGCAGGAGGATCGCAAATTCGAGCCCAGCTTGGACGACTTAGTGAGCTAGCAAAGAACCCGTGTCAAAGTGAAAAGCCAAAAAGTCTGGGGCAGAGTGGGGGCTCCGGGTTCACTGTTGGGAGAGGAGAGCTTTGGGGGCGGGCGGGAGGAGATGCCCGTGCCGCCCTCTGCGGTTGTTCTGTAGGCTGCGGATCACCACTTCTTTCCCTTCTCCTCTTGGGGGAGGAGTCACCAAGCGAGCCTGCCCTGCCCTGGCCCACTTGCTCCCCTCCCAGGGAGCAGTCCAGTTTTTCAGGGAGCCCAAGCAGGTCCTTGTCCAGAGAGATCCCCTGCTGCCTTTGGGCAGCTGTTTCCTCAAGGGTGTGGAGACACAGCCACCCCCTGGGTGCGAGGCACTGATGGCATTAGGTCACTAGTGGGGACCTAGTGCCATCAGTGGGTAAATCCACCCTGAATGCAGAGTTAGGTGTGCTGTTGGGGGGCCGGGGTGGAACAGATAGTTGCTGGGGGATGTGACTTAGAAGGTAGTGTCTTCCTCTCCAGTTCTTCCCTTCTCTTGCTACTTCCTAGCTCTTGCGACGTGAAGAGCTGGCCCTTCCCTCATCTTTCTGCCTTGGTCTAGGCCACCCTGGACTGAAAATGTGAGCCAAGATAAATCCCTTTTTCCTTTAAATTGTGGGTGTTGTGTATTTTGTCACAGTGATGAGAAAGTGAATAAAACAAATTCTGGTACCAGAGAAGTTGGCTGTTGCTGTGCTCATACCTCACCATCTGACTCGGAAGCCTTTTGGACTGGCTCATGGGAAGGTATGGAAAGTTTTACAGATGCTGTTAAAGAAATCTAAGAACACTTCAAATTGAGCTCGATGAGAGATTCAGCCAGAGCTCAGAAGACCAGAATGCTGATGGAAATGTAGGCGGTAGAGGCCAGATTCAGGAGTCTCAATTGGGAACAGGGACTACTCCATTGGAAGACTGGCTAGAGGCTACATGTATTATGTTTTGTCAGAAACTTTGTCTAGGTTTTATGCATATCCTGAGACTTTGTGGGATGCTGAGATTAATGGTGGTGGACTAGTTAATTTGGTAGAGGAAATTTTAAGACAGTCCAATATTCAGGCTGTGGCATGGGTGATATTGGTGAATTTTAACCAGATTTACAACTGAGAATCAGGAACTAGATCACAGCTAAATGACTTAAAATTTTTCATCAGAAAGGAAGTACCTGCAAAACTGAGGCAAAGGAGAGCTTGGTTGCTAAAGATATTAATATTTAAAAACGTCAAGAATTTGCAAGACAATAGTTAGGTTGGCTTGAGAGCATCTCCAGAATCAGCAAGTCCACCCTTCTCTGGCTCCAGGGTGTAAAAAGGTAAAGGCAAACTTCTTTAAAAAAAATCTACTTTGAAAAGAGAGCCCCAGGTTCCCTGCTTATGAAGGGCTGTCTAGGAAATGGGTTCTTTGAGAGTGTTTAACCATCTAAGCACTTGGAGGCCTCTGCAGCCATGATCCAAGGGAGCCTGGCTACTGATCCATGTGTAGGCTGTGGTTCCATTCATGTAGTGATGCTATCACAAACACACAGAACCCAAAAGTTGTGGGGTAAGAGAAGTTTCCATCCATATCTCAGAAGGTGGCCTGGGTGGCCAGGACTGCAGCCCTGAGAAGGTAGTGTATAAACTGTGAGAGTAAAGTAGAAAGCATAATGGAGACCCTATGAATTTGAGAAGTCAGAAACATGGAAGGTCTTCTGAGGAAGGTTGCAGGCAGTGAACAAAGCCACTCGGGAGAGAGGCCATGAGAGCTGTAACGAGCAATGCTACAGTAGGGGCGCTGTTCAAACTCTTTGGGACAAACACTGACCTTGCTGCAGCTTGCCCTGTGTCCTGGACTAGACCTGCAGGATTTAACGTTTTCTCTGCTGAGCTTTGATCTTGCTTTGGTTCCATTTCTTTCTATCCCCCTCTTCTGTCTGGGATGGGGGTATTTACCCTGCACCATTGTATGTCAGCAGTGTTTAATATTCTTTTAGATTTGTTTAGGGGGTCACAGCTAAGGATTTGCCTTGAGCCTCAGAGAAGATTTTAGACTTGGACTTTTTGGCAATCCCAGAACTGTTAAAATTTTGGTGACTCTTAGAGATGGACTAAATACATTTTGAGTAACTGGGTGGGCATGAATCTTTTGGGGGCCAGGGATGGAGTGTTATGGTAAATCCACATCTGTTCAGAGGTGAAGCTTTTGTGTGATCAAGGGATCAAGGGCACTAAACTTACCAGTGGATGAATCCACCTATGAATCCATAGCTAAGTACACTGTGAGCACACAGGTCCTGGTGGGAAAAGGCAGCTCACTGGAGGTGCGACCTGGAAGGGCCTGTTTCCCTCCCCAGCTCCCCATTTATCTTGCTGTTTCCTGGTTGTCACTACTTGAGCAGCTTCCCTCCTCCCAGACTCTTCGGCCATGCCACTGCTGCCATGGAGCCAGCTGCCCAAGTTCTGAGCCTAGACAAACCTCTTCCTTTAAGTTGTGGGCATTGGGTATTTTGTCCCAGTGACAAGGAAGTGACTAAGACACTCAGTTTCCTACTGTGAAACCAGGGACAAATCTCCACAGATCCCTATAAGCACTAGGTACGCTCTTCCCTGGCTGGAAGTAACAAACCCCCAAAGCTGCACGGCCTGGGCCCCAGAACTTGTGAGCTCATCTTCTGGCCAAGGGATGTGCAGGTGAGAGCTTATGATGGCAGGGAGCCGGGCTTTCAGAAGGAATGATGCAATTACGAAGATTGCATGCACCCTGCTCTCATGGGACAGCTGAGGACTGGGGACTTCCGGTCCCCCAACTTATAAAGTCTGTCTGTCCCATGCTGGGCACATGCAGCTACCTCCAGGTGCTTGCTGTGAATGTGATTAAGGGAGATGAGCCATCTGCAGTGACTTGGCTGCTACAGACCAAGGTGATCGCCAGTCAGAACCCAGTGCCCTCTGGCCACCTCCCTCTCCCTGGCCAGCTGTCCTCCCATCTGACGAAGATCACGGTGTCTGTCCCTACAATGCATGTGGTCTTTCTTTCCCACATCAGTGGGCCATGTTTTCCCTGCCGTGGGTTGGACTGGTGTGAATGGTGGCCAGGCTGAGCCAGGAGAGCGAGTGAAAACGCTGCTTCAGAAACTATCCCTACCCAAGAAGTCCTGCGCGGTTTGGATCAGAAATTCTCTGTTGCATTGATCCAGGTCCTGGCTCTTGCAGCCTGGTATATCATTTCCAGTTGTCTAACTCCAAAAGGTAGCTGTAAAACATCACCAAGAGCGGCCATGCATGGCAAGAGCGTGGAGGTAAATCCAGGGAGGGAGCGTAACGAGAGGCCACGGCATGAATGCATTTGCACAAAGCTCAACCCTTCGCCAGGGGCGCTCGTGGTGTTGGATCTGCGCCCCGGGAGAAGACTGACAGGTGCCAAGCAGCAAGGCACAGCCCCAGCCCTTGGTGAAAGCTGGGCCATAAGCCTGCACTTCCTCCTACGCCAAAGACACACAGGCCTTTCTCTCCCACTGACTCCTTCCACGCGGGACCACTGCCGCCTCCTCACAGCTGCAAAGCCGGGACACGGAGATTACCAGAGACTCATCAGAGACTTGTCTAGATTCGACCCCACCCTCCTGGGCCTTGACAATTGTTTGGTTCCTTCTGGATTTTGGTGAACAGGACGTGTAGGTACAGAGAGGACCCTCACAGCCCACCTCCTCTGCAGTGTGGTGGGACAAGCCGGATATGAAGGGAGCCAGGACCCAGGTGTGACGTGATGACCCTGGAGGTCCAATCGCCTGAGCATGGATCTTCCTGGAAGAGGAGACAGGACTGTCCCATGGGGAAGGTGAGGTGGCACCCACATGAGGACTTGGGCACCAGCCTCTAGTGAGCATCTAGTGAGTCTCTTGCTGGGTTCCCGACCCCGTCTGCCCATGTGACAGAGTTACTGGGCCTTGCTCCCTGCAGGGGGCATTTTGGGACCAGTGATGCAGTGTGAGCAAGGTGGAACCCTGCCCCCTGCGGCTGACCCTGGATCTTTCCAGCAGCTTGGTTCAGGAAGAAACAGCAGGATGGGGCTTGGGTGGCGAGGACCCGTAGTGTAGGAAGGAGCAGGTAACAGCAGCTCTGATCATTCACCGGCAGCCTAGAGCTCAGCCCCGGCCTGGAGGCTTCCGGACACTTAGCACAATAGGAACTGGCTGACTGGGGACATTTGGGGGCTGTGTTTTATCACCTGAACCCCCCCTGAGCTCCCACGTCTCTGTCAACCTTGTCTTGTGCCTGGGACGCTGGCCCATGCAAACCCCTTCTGGACCATCAGCCTGAACTATGGCGCGACCTTGACCTCGGTTTCCCTGACTGGGAGGGAGCAGGCTGCCTGAGATGACCCCGAGGACTATCCTTGCTGGCTGGAGATTTCTCCTGCGTCAGAGTCCGGCTCTGTGACCGGTGGCCGATGAGCGTGATGTGGCATCCTCCCGGCAGAGGACACTGAGATATTTATCTGGTGACGGGTCCCTTTTCTCCTCACTGTGTCTGGCAGGGGTGACGGAGCACCCAGGAGTGCCAGAGCCATTTTGCTTTTATTTTATTTCTTTCTGAAGTCCAATACTCTCTGAAGTACCTTGGCGTGGTAATGCTATTTTCCTGGCAGGAACGCATTTATTGGAACTGTCACTCAGCCCCGAGCCGTTCCGTCTCAGCTGCAGTGGTGCTGACGGAGTGATGCAGCTGCCTGTAATTTAAAGGCTGATCGACCCAAATTGCCCACGCAGACCTTGCCGGTGGCACAAGTTAAGGACAAGTTCTCCGCAAATTGGTTGCCTAGTAGGTTCGTGGCCCTAAGTAACTGAGTTTTCTCACCCAGAGAATTTCCCTGCAGGGCCGGCTGGCTGAGTGCGTGCTACACCACCCTGGACTTTTCGAGCCAGTCTGCCTGGCTCAGGGAGGAGGCTGGGGGAGTGACAGCCTGCCAGGCAGAGATTGAAAGCGGGGTGGGGTATGGGGCCCTAGGAGAGAGGCCAGTGCAGGGGGTCACGACCCAGAAAACCCCACAGCAGGTGGCAGAAGGGTCACAGGTCTGAGAAATCAGGGGGCCTGCGTTTGTCCTGCTGGGTGTTGGGAGCAGGGACCAGAGCACGGGGCTGGGAGTGCGGCTGGTTGCTTGGCTGGCTGGCATGTGCTCAGTGCCCTGCTTGCTTCTCAGCATTCTAGACCTGGGTGGGTGCTGCTGATCCCCACAGTGGGGGTGCCCTTGCACCCCAAGTCCTGGGGCTGGATCTGTGGAAATGGGAGTTTCTTCATGGACAGGTAGCTCCTCCAGAGAAGCCCTGTGTAGTCTATTCATCCACGTGGCATAGATAGAAGCCTGACGTAGGGAACTCTGCTGGGGAACTTGCTGGTGGTGGAGGAAGAGGATTTCTGCTGAGAACGCCCATGGGATGTGGGCAGAGGAGGTCAGCCTGAAAACATTCAGAATGGTTTGCTTTTCTAGCTAGGCCACCCCTTCCCTGCACATTTGAACTGGCTCAAAGCCTTTTGAGGATCTACTATTTCTTTCTTTCTTCTCCTCTCCAGTGGGGTGGCCTAAGTCCTGCTGTGGCTGGAGGTCAAGGACGCAGCGCAAGTGGCCATAAGCATGGGCAAGGGACCGTAGAAACAGACTGGAACCTGAGGAGCCCGGGCCCGAGCTCCTGCAGCCCATCCCGTCCTTGGCTTCTCTGTGGATTGGCTTTGTCCCCTTAGGCCTGCAGGTCAGGAATGAAGGGTGCCTGGGCTCTGGGCCCTGTTCCTTGTGTTCCTTCACCCAGAGACACAAGCTGCTTGTGCCAGGCTGCAGGGAGAAAACCCTCAGGGCAGGCCTCCCGGGCTCTTCACCATCATTTGCCCACCTCTCCAACCAGCCACTAAGGGGCCCCAGAGCCCAGATTCCAGACTGACAGTCACCTAGAGTCCCAGGAGGGAACTCAGCCCTAGCAGGAGGTGAAGACAGGGCCACAGGGAGGAGGGTCTCCCTTGGGGTGGGGACCTCTCTGTGGCATCTTCTTAAGGAGTTCTTTTTGGGCTCCTCTTTGAAGAGAGGAAATGGAGGCCAGTTGGCTTTAGCTTTCTCCCGAGTCAGTGTCCAGGAACTGGCTTTGTGTGACATTAGGGAGCTGCCCCAGGCCCTCTGCTCTCCTCAGCTCTGCTGAGGAGAATCACCGCAGCCCTAATTGGCTTTTCTCCCGTGTTCACAGGGCTCCGGGGTTTTGATTTCAGCTCCCTCCTGTCTGAGAGAGGATGATTAGTTGGGAGAACAACATCCTAATGCTTTGGCTGGAACCCAAGGCACTTGGGAGTGCGTTCAGCCTCATCAGATCCGTGGACGCCCACACATCTCGCGTCTGCCCTGCTGCGGGGAGGATAATGCGGGGCGCTGAGGATCAGAGGGCCGGGTGTGCAGCTGGGGTGCGCGGGCTGGCACGCGGGGCACCTCTTCTCCCCGAGTTCCAGGATGGAGTGGGGGAGAATGGGACACGCGGGGGCTGATAACATCACACCTGTATCCTTGGCTTTCCCAGGAGAGCTGCGGCTGGAGCCAGGGCTGAGTCTCTGCTTCCTGTCTAACCTTGGAGGGAGCAGAAGCCACATTTGTGTGGGGGTGACTTGGGGACCAGGGGCAGGTGGGCTGGGGAACACTGAGCTGCACAAAGCCTACCGCTCACCCCGACCTGTTTCTATCTCCCTCCACAATTGATTAATCAAGTTTTTAGGTTTTAATAAGTCAGTAGGTCCAGATGTTTCCATTGTATGTTACAAATGTTAATTATCTTATAATTACTTATTAGCTGTGGCCGTGCTGGCATGGAGTGCCCCAGACGCCCAGCCAAATGAATCCCGAGCTTCAGAGAGGCGTAGATTAAGTAACGGTGTCTCCTGGCAGCAGCTTCCAGAGATTTCTCACTGCCCAGAGGGTTCTCTGGGATAGTTATTACTGTTGGAGGGAGCAGCCCCGGGGTCTCTGCACCGGAGACCACTACAGCTAAGTGTTTGGCGTCTCCAGGGCAGCCTGACAATGTCAGTGGCTTTGTGCTCTGCGGATCCTGCTGGCTCAGAGGGTGGGCTGTGCAGGGGCCTGGTCCTGCTGGGGAGGGCAGGTGGCACCCACCCGGCCAGCTGCTTGGTTTCCTCCTGAGTCTTCTGCGTGTTCCTCTTTGAACCCCTGGGCATCCAGGCCAGACCCTGAGTCAAGGCCGGGGAAAAGGCAGTGCTGAGCTGAGCTTTCGGTGAGTGCTCACTCTGCCCAATGCTGAGAACAGGTCATCGTGAGTCTGCTGCTCACTCAGGCCAGGATTTGAGCTTGACAGGTAGCCATGTCCCTAGTGCCCGTGGGCTGTCCACCCCCCCATCAGAAGAGCAGCCCCCGCTGTGGGGGTCACGTGGGGAAAGCTGCCTCCTCCTGCTGCACTACCGTTGCTTGTCTAGTCTGGCTGTCAGGTTCTGTGGACCATCATCCTTCGTGGAAGGCCTCCTGGGAGATGTGCCCCAGCCCTCACTGCCACAAACTCTTCGGGCTTCCTCTTGCCTGTGTGATCCTTTCTTATTCATGAGGATTAAAAATAGAAAAGTAAAACAGATGGATATAGTCATCAGTCAGGACAGTTTGTGGCAGTTTGATAGAAAATGATGACCTGTCTTTTCCTGGTCGCTGAGGGGCATTGATCCATGGAGCGTGATGCGTCTGTTCCCCCACAAGCGTTGCTGGATGCATGTGTGCTTCTGGTGCAATGTGGACACTGCCTGGGGGGGGTCTGGTGACTCCCTGTGGGCTCATTCATTCATTCGTTCATTCATCTACTTATATATTTCATTCCTCCATTTATCCAGTTGTCCATCCATTATTCATGCATCCATCCACCTACCCATCTGTAGTAGTTAATTGATTGTAACAACTTGAGACATTTAGAAGCTTAATTAAATGGGTTTAACAACTCTATACCCATGAGGTAGAAGACCCACCCTAGGGTGGCTCAGCACCTGGAGGTATAAAAGGGAAGGAGGAAAAATGATTCCATTTCATTCTTTGGAGAAGCTCCAGTCTTCACCTTTGGTTTAGATGTTGTCTCCTGGCTTCCCGTGTAGACTTCAGCTTCCCAGCATAGACTCTCAGCCTTCCGTCGTAGACCTTTCAGCCTTCTGTGGCAGACCCATCCATTCACCCTCCATCTATCCATCCATCCATTCACCCTCCATCTATCCATCCATCCATTCACCCTCCATCTATCCATCCATCCATTCACCCTCCATCTATCCATCCATCCATTCACCCTCCATCTATCCATCCATCCATTCACCCTCCATCTATCCATCCATCCATTCACCCTCCATCTATCCATCCATCCATCCTCCA
>PVLA01003674.1:170443-203857 GCA_004027455.1 Hydrochoerus hydrochaeris | reverse complement strand
GAAGCAGGAATACAAACAGGTGAATTACAAAGGCTATTCATGGAAATAATTAAGGAAAACTTCCCAAGCATGGGAAAAGAAAATGACATTCAGTTATGTGAGGCATACAGAACTTCACCCACCTACAACCAAAACAGAGCTACACCCAGACATATAATAATCAAGATACCAGAAATTCAATATAAAAACAGAATATTAAAAGTCATCAGAGAAGAGAAACAGATTACCTATAAAGGTAAGCCCATCAAGATCACAGCAGACTTCTCGACACAGACCATCAGATCAAGAAGAGCTTGGAATGAAGTCTTCCAAGTTGTGAAGGAAGGTGGCCTCCAGCCCAGATTGATGTACCTTGCAAAACTGTCACTAGAAATTAATAGAGAAACAAGATGCTGCCATGACCAAGAGGAACTGGGGGAATTTGTGACCACCAATACAACCCTACAGTAGAGAATATTGAAGGACATTCTAGAGA
Source organism: Hydrochoerus hydrochaeris (assembly GCA_004027455.1). Classification (NCBI taxonomy): domain Eukaryota; kingdom Metazoa; phylum Chordata; class Mammalia; order Rodentia; family Hydrochaeridae; genus Hydrochoerus; species Hydrochoerus hydrochaeris. The sequence continues at coordinate 203,382 of PVLA01003674.1, read as the reverse complement.
AAGAGAAAAAAATGCCAGGATTTTAGGAACAGTGGCAGAAAGGTCTCAATGAGTGGGGCAGGCAGTAGAATGAAGGAGAAAATGAGACAAACAAAGGCAGAAAAATAGCATAGCAGAAATGAGGCAGAGAAAGATAACTAGAATCTCTAACATAGATGGCCTTGATATGCTATATTGTTAATAGTGCATCAGAATTTAAAACCCACATTACTCACACCACTCTGCTAAGATGTATTATATTCTGTTCCAGTCATTCTACTTGTACTAGATTTGAGGGCACAGACAGTAAATAACAGGATATAGTACAATAATCATCCTTAATTTCCTATTAACTGATCTAAAGCTCTGTATAATCTACACTGTTTTACTATGACTGATCTTAATCAAATCTGGTTTGTTAGATCACTGTTTTGTATTGATAGATTTTATTCAAAGCTGTTATGATTGATAGTATCAAGTCTGAGAGTATAGGCAAATACACTGAAGATGACAAGATTCACTAGAATATCCATTCTGGTTTGATTATTACCTGCCTTTGAAGTTTTATACTGGCTACAATGTTTTATTTTTACTAATATTGTTATGTAGCGCTATATTCAATTGTACTGCTATATGCAATTATGCCTGATGATATAGACAATTCTATTGAAGATAATAAGAGACAACATAGTAAACATTGTAGATCACCTTGTCCTGTGGTTTTATACGACTTTTTGGTTTCATGTTTTTATAGGAATTTGTTTTGCTTTGTCTTGCTATGTTTTGTTTTTCCCTCTAATACAGAAAGGATAGAAATACATGTAGAGACTCATGCATGCATAGCTATTTACACTCTCACTGTTTGAATATCTACTTTGTATGCCTTAATTTTGTAACTTGAACAACTATTTCTAAGAGGACAATATGTAATTTATCAACTAGTGATTTCTTACTGTTTGTCTTTTTTTTTGAAATTCTGTATTATCTCTACCCTTTACATTTTTTTTCTCTTTAAATAAAAAAATAAATAAATTCACAGATCCACCTGTGGGAGGTGGCCACTAAATAACTGAGCAATTCTCGTATTCTGCTTATCCATAAAATGTTTTGGACCAAGGAACCATGTGGAAATTCTACTTTTAAGATTCCTCTCTTGGAGAAACCAGGAGTCTTTTTTCCCCCTTCTCTTTATTTTCAATAAAAATTCTGCTAACATCTTCCTTTTGGTTCACAGCTTCATTCTTCAATATTTATGAAATCACAAGTTCACTTTATACAGAATTAACTGTTTCAAGGGGAAGCAAAGAGAACTGTGTCCTATGCTCTGTCTTTCAACAGCTAATAAAACCTTTGGAGTTACACAAAGAAGGAACAAAAACAGGAATCAAGAAGTCTTGGTCAAAATGTGATCATTATCTCAGGTTTGATTGTGCAAAATTCTTCTGGCTCCTGGGAAACCATTGATTGAAGGGGCATATCAGTGCCTAATATGAAATGATTACACCTGCTTAGGGAGCAGCCTCTGTTTCCAACATGGGGTAAATTGTACCTGCTAAAGGAGACAGTCCCATCATGGAGTAATCTGCCTGCAAGTCTCTGTGTTTCTAGAATCTTGAAAGTATCTTAGTTGCTTTTATCTTGGTGTCTTCAGTCCTGAAAGGAGTTGAGACAGGTTAGGTAAATATAGGACTAATCAATCTTGCGTTAACACATTTTAAATAGATTCTCTTTGAATAATTAATATGTCTATGTGCAGAGTTGAGCAGGAATCTGACCCAAAATTTGAGGTAGCAAAGGTGACATACAAAATGAAGGCAGAAAATGTTACAGGGTTTTGGGTGCTGGAGTCTCCTAATGATTGGTGTCTTAGGCTCATTCTGTCCTGACCAAAGAATTAGTGAAGATGAGTTCAAAGAGTAGCAAGATTATACATTTTTTAAAGATGAGAAAAGAAAAGAAAAAAGAAAAGAAAAGAAATATGCTCTGCAGATCAAGTTCAGGGTAACTAAAGGTAAGCAAAGAGATATACCCTGCAAATGATGTGGCGGGCCCTGAAAGAGTTAACCGTGGCACCTGGCTTGATGGTAGCATTCTTTTGTATCTCCCACTTCTCAGGCTAATGCCTTGTCTAGGCCTTTCTATCAAAAACCTGATCTAGTTCACATGAGAAGAATTAAAAATAGTACTCTGATAGGTTCCCAGTGTAGGACTTTGGAAATTGTTCTGCACATGTGTCCTGAAACTCTATGATCAACAGGTCATGCCCACTTTCTCCAGCGAGTTTGTGATGCCCTAATCACTTGCATCAGAAAGGCCAGGCTTTAGTTACCCATTGGATCTCTGCAGGGAAACTGAAGAACCAGCGCTTTTCAAGTAAAACAACATCTTAGCACCTATTACACTGTGTAGAAGGTGAAAAACAAGTGGTTTTCCAGTTGAAGGGGCTGCTGTGAGGAATGACTTTAAAGTTTTGAATTTAGGTGACTGGGTTTCCTTTATTTAATTAAAGGACACAAAAGGGTCAACAGATTTTGGAGGAGCTATGGGGGTTAGGTGACAAGATAAATGTTAAAATTGTTACTTCTCTTATCAACCCCTCCATACATAAGGAGGAAACCTTTTTCTACCCTTTGAATGTTTGATAACTGAATCTATAAAGTAACCTGACAGGAGACAGAGTCATAGACAAAAATTTTTTTTTCTAAATTATGTACATAAACATAAGAGTTCTGAAGCAGGAGATTAGGAAATGGTAATGTGGTTGGGCAAGTGGGCATGACCTGTCAATCACAGGGATCCAGAACACATGTATGGAAAAACAATTTCCAAGTCCTGTACTCAGGACCAGTCACAAAATGCTACCTCCAATTGTTCTGGCATGAGATTAAGCAGGTTTTTGATAGAACAGCCTAGATCTGATATCAGAATTGGGGTTACAAGAGATGGCTACATTGAGCTCATGGTCACTGTGTGCTACTTCTCAGTGGAGCACTCTGTACTCTGCAGTTTCTTTTCCTACTTTTAATTGGCCTGCACTCACTCTGCAGAGAATATTTCTTTTCCTACTTTTAGAAAATGTAAAACCTCACTATCTTTTATGATAACCATGACTAATTCTTTGTTCAGTAGGAACCTGGAAAGAATCTCTAAGAGACTGAAGTACTCCAGAACCCTGGTAGTAGTTGATGAAATCTGTATAACTCGTGTCAAGCCTCTCTCTGTATAACACTCTGGATCCCCTTTGGTCCTCTTTTCTTAGGAGAAGGCTTAGGCTTTTTCCTACTCCACAAGTGGCTTACTGTCAAAGAGAAATTCTTTTTTTTTTTTTTAGCATTGAGTTTTTAATATTTATTGTTTATAAAAAAAAGGCACTGAAATTTTTAAGATAGACTGGTTTTTTGGTGTACAAAGTCCAAAAAACAACGTCAGAAATAAATTCCTATGTGAACTACAATGAAAATATCAATGGTACTCCATACTCAAAATCTTTACTTCAATTTTCATATCTAAGGCAGTCTGCACACGTGACAACCCCACATTCCTTATACATGCATTGCTTTGTATAACACATGTTTTGCTTTCCTGGCTTTTTTGTAGGGCATAGTTCATATCTCCATGAGATACCAACTATGTTTTGTCAGAAGGTTCTGATTATATTATACAGTGTGTAGTTAACAGGAACAAAAAATATCAATAAGTTATTAAATTCTTAATATCTATTATCATCCAAAGAGCAAAGGCAAATATCAAGAGAATGCTACTAAAGATTCTTGGGTCTCTTTTCTTCAGGCCAAAAATAACACCCTACAATACCTAAGATCTGTGTTACTCTGACCTTAGTGCAAAAATTATTTCTCTTAAAATGTGTTTGGGCATGGGATGGTAGAGGTATTGGTCAATTTTTCATTGGTGTGACAAAATACCTGACATAATAACTTCAAGGAAGAAAGGTTTGTTTTGGCTCATGGTTTCAGAGATTTTAGTCCATTGCTGCTGGTTCCAAGGCAGAAACATCATGGAGAAGAAAAGCTGCTTACAAGATGGTAGTTGGGACACAGAGAGAACAAGGAAGATCTAGAAAGAGAGATATATCCTTCAGGGGTGTGACTCCTCCAGTGACACATCTCTTGCAACTGGACCTCATCTTCCAATAATACATTCAGTTATTAATTCAATGATGGATATATCCATTGATGAACTTGGTCCTCCTAAAACACAATTATCTTTTGAAAGCCCCACCTCTGAACACAGCACTTTGGGAGGAGTTAATGGAGGAAGGTTTATTTTAGCTCACAGTTTGTAGAAGTTTTAGTCTATAACTGGCTAGCATGGCAGAGGGGCATGACAGAGCAGAAACAGTCCATGTCAGGACAGTCAGAAAGAAGGAGGCAGAAAGCAGCTGCAAAAATCAAGCCTCCCAGATTCCCAAATTCTGCATCATGTTGGAATTTTGGGCGCTGGAGAACAGGCGGCCTACTCGCCACCCTGGTGAGCAGCTGGTGGCCTGGCAAACCACTGGCACACCAGGGCAAGAACTATCAGCGATTCCCGAACTCTGCATCATGTTGGAACTTTGGGCACTGGGAGAACAGGTGGCCTACTGGCCATCCTGGTAAGCAGCTGGGGGCCTGCAGGTGACTGGGCTAAGAATCAGACATTGATCCACCCCAGCCCACCCATTAGCAAGTAGGCACCGGTGGTCTGAGTATCTTTTTGGAGGATGAATGTATACAGCATGGCAAGTAAAGGGGATTTCCTTCTACCATCTCTTTGAAGGCAAATATTTTTATTACTGTTTTGCTTAGTTTTGATTAATGGTACTGCTTTATCCAATATTCTATTTTTAAAAGTTATATATTTCCTTCTATTTTCCTCTACTTGATTCAAAGAACAGCTAAAGTGAACAAAATGGGCTGTACTTTTGAGCCCACTGCTTGTGTCCTGGTGACCTGTTCTGCTGTTCTGTGGTAGTTTTATTGCAGTGCTGTGGCATGGGTTTGTTCTGTCTTGTTCTGCTGTATTTTGCTACCTTCAAAAAAAAATTAAGACAAAGTAGATTAGCAAGTAACAAAATACCTCCAAAAATCTCCCAACTCCACCAAAGCTAATCCATGGATCATGGATGAGGAGAAAATTAAAAACAATGCAATCGAATTATATAAGGTGATTAAAAGTATATAACAACAACAAAACAAGTCAGTAAGGTACTGAGCAACCTGAAACAGGATATAACTAAGCAGATAATGGACTTAAAAAGTAAAAAGAAGAAAAGAAAGTGCTCTAGCGGATATGGCTGCAATGTATGTTTAAGTGTATAGGATTGATAACCATGCTGCTAAATTGTTGCTGGATCATTGAACTTCTTTGCAGTCTCACTGTTTGAATGCACACTTTGTATTCTTTAATTTTGTAACTTTAACAACTAGGTCTAAGAAGACAATATGTAATTTATCAACTAGCGATTTCTTCTTTTTTTTTTTCTGAAATTCTGTATTGTTTCTACCCCTTTTTCTCTTTTGCCTTTTTTTCCTCTTTAAATAAAATTTAAAAAAAAGAGAAAAATGTAAAAAAAGAGGAAATAGGAAGTGCTATAAAAGATATAGCTGCATGTATGTTTAGGTGTGTGGGATTGATGACCATATTTCTAGGTTCTTGTTGGATTGTTGAACAGATCTGTTTGCAATCTCACTGCTTGAGTGTCCACTTTGTGTGCTTTACTTTTGTAACCTGAATAACTATTTCTAAAAGAACAATATGTAATTTATTAACTAGTGATCTCTTACTGTTTATCTTCTTTTCTTGAAATTCTGTAATATTTCTACCTTTTTTCTGTTTTATTTCTCTTTAAATAAAAAAAGAAAATACAAAAAAAAAAAAATCAAGCCTCCCTTTCCCTTTTATCCATTCAGGCTACAAGCCTTTTGGGTGGTGCCACCCAAATCCAGGGTGGGTTGTCCTATTATCCATACCAAGAACTATACTAATTTCAATCAGTAGACTAATTTAATACCACACACTTTAATTTCACTGTCACACACTCTAGATCCAGCCAACTTCAAAAAGCCTCACCTATGAGCACATGAGGCTTTGTGGGGACTTCTAGATATGAACCATAAGAAAGATCTTCAGGAAGGGAAAAAGGCTTGAGTAATTTTGTGTCTTGAAGCGCAGTTAAGTATAATTTTAAAATCTTTCTTTCATTGTCTCCTTTCTACCTAGTTTGTATTTCTTTTTTTTCTTTTCTTTTTTTTTTTTTTTTAAATCGGTACTGGGGATTGAACTCACAACCGCATGCTTGCAAGGCAGGTGCTTATGCCGCTGAGCTAAATCCCCAGCCCATTTTTATTCCTTTTATAGTACCTCATAATGGGCACCAGATGACTAGCCTTCAGTCTGCACATGTTCCTGGTCTAAATCATAGCTCTTCCAAATGGATTTTCTCCAATTCCAAGTCTCTCTTTGTGTCTGGACAGTTGTTCCTAGCCTCCTATGATATCCAGACTCTTCATATACAAAATAAAAAAATTGAGCAGGACACACAGAAGCAGTGAGAAAGGCAGAAATTTATTTAAGAAAATATGTACTCCACAAAATGAGAGAGGTTCAATAAGAAAACTCAAGAATGAGTTTAACTCAGAGCAGCCCCCATATGTTTTAAGTTCGAGGTTAAATTACATTTGGAAGAGTTCCAAACAGGCAGCATCAAGAGATGACAACTTCCAGTAATGAAAGTCCACCCTCAAGAATGGAGGGCAGGAAGGGTCAGAGATGGAGTGTCTTAGTTACTTTTCTTGTTTCTGAGACAAAATACCTGACACTCAGAGTTAAAGTAGAAAGAGTTTATGTAGCTCACCATAATCAGCTGGTTGCAAAGCAGGGTGGCTTGGCAGAGGGGTATCACAGAGAAGAAAACAGTGAATGATAGGCAGAAGATAGCAAAAGTTAGGAAGCGAGGGACTTTAGTAACTTCTTTCTGTCTCTTATATTCTTTCTAAACTACCAGGATTAGGGTGGTGCCAAACCAATCAGTGGACTGTTTTACTAGTCACACGCCTTTAATCTCAGCATCACACTCTAGATTCAGCCACTTCTGAAAAAGCCCCACCTATGACTATATGAGGTTTTGGGAGACATCTAGTCACACGGAGACTGCAGTGAGTTTCAAGGCTGGTTTCTCTTTGTTTTCCTAGACATTGAGGAGTGGAGAGGGTGGCAACTAACTGGACTTTTTATATTAGCTCTGAGTTTCCACCATTATCTGGTGGGTGAATGTTTGACTTTACATGGGCCTGAACAGAAACAGCATGGCTGCCACAACCCACCAGGGGGCTGGGAGTCAAAACTGCAATGCTAATAATATTATGATCATGGGTTAGCTTCAGTTACTCTGCAGCAGTTTGAACTATGCTCCTTGGGCTCATAACAGAGGTAAGGAAGTATGCCAGGGCAAGAGTATATTTTTTTGGGCTCATGTCAGAATGTTAAGGAGATAATGTGAAGGTATGACCTTATTTCTCAGGATCAAGATGTTATGGAAACACAATGAGAACAGGATACTCTTGTGGTTTCCAAGAGCCAGAAGGTATCCTGTCTGTTTTGAACTCAAGACTAGGATGTCTCTCTCATTTCCATCTCCTCTCTTATCATCTTGGCTGCATCTTTCCAAAATTCTAACTCAGTAGGACTTTCTGGTTGATGGCAATGCTCCTATGGGGACTGAGACAAGGCAGAAGCATGTAGAGGGCAAAATTTAAGGAAGAGCTTACTTTCAGGTACCAGTCCTTCCATTTACACCACCCTGGAGGACCTCCTTAAATTTTGAGTTCTGCCTGCCTCACTTCCCTTGCCCTCATCTTGGCTCTGGTTCCTATGGCACATGCATTCTAAGCAAGGGTAACACTAACTCTGGAGGGTCAGAAAGTGGCTTTTAGTTTAGGGAAAAACAAAAATGCTTTAACTGTTTATGTATGAAGTACAAATATAAATGTAGTACATGAAATATACATATACTACAATCCATTTGTGTTATAAAAATTTCATGGTAGGTAAAGATTAGGAAAAAGTGTAAAATTGACCCCTTAGAGGAGCAATAATGAAAAAGGTGAAGAAACAGTGATATAGAACACTGAACTTAAGTACTATGGAGCATTGCAAATGTAGCAGGTGAAATTGTGACAATGAAATTGAAATTGAGTTGAATTTCCATTCATCTCAATTTACATTTCCACATCTATGTTTGGCAGTTACTACATTACATGGCATAGACTGAGAGGATGGAAAAGCAATAAAATAATCATAGTTTCTGGTCTAAAGTACAATCCTATTCTAGAAATCATATCTTCTTTCAATTCAGAATGTAATCCTATAATCTCTTATACAAAACCAGTGGTCATAGAACACTACCATGGTTCAATTTCCCTAATGCTCTTAGGGCAGACAGACAAAATAGAGCAGAGGGAAAGAAAATAGACAATGTGGCTCGGCAAGATGGCACACATCTGTAACCCCAACACCTGGGAGGCCGAGGCAGGAGGATTGGAAGTTCGCATCCAGCTGTGGTGTCTTATTGACCCAGTGAAACCCTGTCTTAAAATTTTAAAAAAGGCTGGAGATGTAGCTCAGTGTGAAGGCTTCTATGTTCAACCCTCAGTACCAAAAACACCAACAGCAACAATAACAACAGGTACACAATACACTGTAAAAGGGAATTGAGGCCATTATCCTAGGGGAAAATGGTCTCTCAACCTTACCTCCTTTGGCGGTTCTTGAGACACACTCTGCACCCTCTCTAATACTCAGGGCATCTTGCATTTATAGAAGTTCATTTTTCCTTAAAATGCCCTGGATCTGATTGCTACAATGTTCCAATTTTAAATATGCATCACCTTGCTTCTCTGTGGTGCCAGGATCCCCAGCTGGCAAGATACAGATGTTTCTCACTCTAGAATACATGGAGCCTGTGAGTTCTGCCTTATAGGCCCTTCCTTGTTTCAACAGTGGCCCAAACTGGAGACATCCTCGTCCCTCAACTGTGTTTGAGCCTACTCTTTCTATGATCTTGGGATCCCAGAAAGAATGGTTTTCTTTCTTTCTTTCTTTCTTTCTTTCTTTCTTTCTTTCTTTCTTTCTTTCTTTCTTTCTTTCTTTCCTTGTTTCTTTCTTTCTTCTTTCTTTCTTCTTTCTTTCTTTCTTTCTTTTCTTTCTCTCTCTCCCTTTCTTTCTCTCTCCCTTTCTTCTTTCTTTTTTGTCTTTTTTTTGTCTTTTTCAGACAAAGGCAGTTTAGGTTGGCCTTGAACTCACTTTGTAACACAAGCTGGCCTTGAACACACAGCAATCCTCCTGCCTCAGCCTCCCAAGTGCTGAGATTACAGGCATATGCCATTATACTTGGCCTCAGTCTGTCTTTCAATACTGTTTTTCCTTAGGTTTTTTTTTAAAGTAACAGTAAACATTTATTATCTCAGAAAGCATCTATGAGTCAGAAATTCCAAATCAGATTAGTTGCATGGCTCTAGTCTAGGGTTTCTCGCCAAATTCACTATGCACTAAAGGCTAGTATGTCTGAGTTGAGTGAGGCAGGGCACGTTCATATGCAGCGAGGTATAGGACTTAATATGCACAGACAGGCAACAAGGGACAGCAGAAGCCTGCATGACATGATAAAAAATATGGTGAATGTTTAAACTATAAAAATTTGTTATGGTAAAAGATGCACACACACACACACACACACACCCGCACACAATATTCCTTCTCATTTCAAACACACATATTCCATCATTTTTGGAAAATTCTAGAAGTGCTCTTTCATGTCTTCAGTTTTGCTGTTGTGGCTGCCTTGATGTCCTGGATTGATTCAAAGCATTCACCTTTGACTGATGGCTCTGACTTTGGGGAAGAGCCAGAGGCCTCAAAGTGTCAAATTCAGTTAATAAGGTGAATGGAGATGCATCAAGATGTTTGTATGAGCCTGCCTTTGACTGAAGGCATGCAGCAGCAGCATTCACCATAATTTTGACCACAGCTTAAAAAGACACTCAGGAAAGAAGACTTCAAGAACCAGTTCGGAAAGTGGCAAGAATGATGAAATAAGTGCATTCAAAGTGAGGGTAGTGTTTCGAGGGGCATTCATGGCAATGTGTCATTTACTGCAATAAAAATTTTAGAAGGCAAAAGAGTTATACAGTCTGGAGAAAAACCAGTGTATGGAATAAATTTTTAAAATCTGCATATTCATCATGTATTCTGATGGCACCTGGAAGGCATCACAGTAAGCCGTTCCCCCAGAGCTCAGGAAGCTGTCTTGGGTGGGAGGAGGTGTCTCAACTCTGTTTCCTTTTTACACTGCTGCAGAGAAACCCCTAAAAAAACCATCCTGGGTTTGATACCATGGGGTCCTCAGAGACACTGAGCTAAATAATTGAAAGATCCCTTTCTGTAAAGGTGATGGGGATCAGAACAGAACCTATTCCCTTCGGTCCCTCCCTATCTCAGATGCTGTGTCACCAGCACATGCTGCGGTAGGATCTACAAATGAGAGCAGGGAGAACTTGGGCGATGCAGCAATGCTCCCTGTGGACCTGCCCTGCACAGGCTGCAGTTGGCTGTCAGCCAACGATGTGATCATCTTCTAGGCTGAGCTGGGCTGCAGGATCCACTTCTGAGGTGGCTCACGTCACTCTGGGTGCTGGCAAGCTGGTACTGACGACTGGGAGGAGGTTTTGGTCCCTCGCCACCACAGATCTCTCCTGGGGCTGCTTGAGAGTCCTACGGCGTTTTCACTCTTCAGTAAACTTACTGTTTTGTGATAGAACTAACAGCATCCTATTTTGACCACTGTTACTCGCTTGGCAGAAACTCATGCTACTCTTATGAGTTCTAGTTTTGTTTCCCCTGGAGCCCGTTTTGCTTGTTTCAAGTGGAATTGGTGGGAGATATAGGCTCCTTCTCCTTTACCGTTGGAGGGCTAATACTCTGCCTTTCTCCTCCTCTTCCTCTCTCTTATCATTCCTATTTTGACTGCATCATTAAAACCTGCTTGTCAAGCTGATCCCACTTAGCTTCAAATTTCAAATGTCTCCTTTCAAATTCTGAGCAATTGTTTATTTCCATCTACCAAAATCTGAAAAAAATTTAACACATACTATTATCTGAATTAATTAATTACTTAATTGTCTTTTTAAGACAAGGTTTCACCGTGCAGTTCAGGCTGGCCTTGCGCTCACTTTGTAGCCCAGACTGACCTCAAACTCGTAGGGATCCTGAGTGCTGAGATTACAGGCATGCACCACCGTACCTGGCCTTACATTCTGAATTTCAGAATAACATGGTCTTTTAGTTCCCAATATGCTTTTAAGTATGCAATAACTTTAGTGAGTGTTCCTCCTACTGATCCAAAGAAAATGATGTATCCTAGAGAAAAACTCACTTTCTGACCTGCTCAAGGTTCCTACATTCATGGCCATTATCTAGGCTTGGGGACAGCCAAGTGTGAGTGGAAAGTAGAACAGGAAGCCTGTGAGCATAGACTGCTACACCATTTGTCAGCCCTCACATCTGCATACCCAGTGGGCCTGCTTGTTCCGTGAGTCCAGATGTGTGACTAAGTTGCTTCCCAAGCCTGAGGTCTGTCTATTGTCTTGCCAGAATTTGCTTGTAGAGATAATAGTTAAATTTTCAGGATATTTGTGAGTTGGGTGTTAAACAGCCATTGTTAAAAATTAAACTATAGAAGCTTATGATTAACTAAATTATATATTAAAAGATAATAAAGACTCGAAACTCGCAGCTTCCTAATCATTTTACATTTTTTTATGATCTGTGCCTTTAAAGTATAGAAATGCATACCACAGTCTTCCTTATCAATGGTTTCTCTTTCTTCCTGTTTCAGTTACAGCCAGCTGTGGTTAGAGAATATTAAATGGAAAATTCCATGTTTGGAGAGAGGTGGGGGAGAGGAAGAGGGAGAGGAAGAACCAATTCACGTAACTTTCATCTCAGTACGTTTTTATAATTGTATTTCATTTTTAGCTATTGTGTTTAACCTCTTACTGACCTAAACTTCTAGATTAAATTTCATAATAAGAGATATGTCTGTGTAGTGAAATAATGTACAAAGGGACCTTGATGCTATTCATACAGGTACCCATGGGGGGGAATCTTAGAAAGCCTGCCCCAAGCATAAGGGGGAAATGGTATATACAGATGTGGATGGATGTCTGTGCACATACATGCATACATAACATATATGCTACTTAGCATTTATCCACATAAATATTGTGGAAATGCTATATGAGCTTTTCTCAACTTGTAACTCCATGTTTAGTGACCATCTCTGATAGATTGAAATCAGCTGCAGTTGAATGTTTGAACCATAGTAATGATTAGCTAATGTTTCAAATTGGAGGCTGATTTATTGTTGTTTTGAATAGATGTGCAGAATTTAGAAAGTGACAGAGAAAACTTTCACAGTGCAGATTAAATGTCAATGTGTGTTATGTCTGTCCTGGTTACACTATGAATTGCATTGTAGGATCAAGGTTGAATTGTAACCATAAGTTAATGTCAGATAGAAGAGGTCAGCAAAATTGAGCAAAAGCATTCTATGAGAATTCACTAGCTGCCAGATGTCATGATGTATGTTGGTAATCTCAGCTACTTGAGAGGCTGAGGCAGGAGGTTCTCAAGTCTCAGGACAGTCTGAAAGCTCAGTGTCTTAGTTATTTTTCTCTCATTGCTGGTAAAAAAGTTCAGATGCCCCAAATTAGGGAAGGAAAGGTTTATTTAAGTTCACAATTTGTAGTATTCAGTCTATAATCAGCTGGCTCCAAAGCAAGGTGGCATATGGCAGAGGCACAACAGTTCATGGTGGCAGAAGATAGTGAAAGCAATAAGAGTAAAAAGGGAACAAGCTTCTTTTTCTGCCTTATACTGCAGGTAGGCTACCCACCCTGGAGTGGGTGTAGCACTCACAATGTCATTCTTCCCTCCACTTGTATAGGCTTAGGATGTTTGCAAGGTGAGGACCTGGCCCTCTAATGAGTCACTTAGTTAAACTTCTAAACTTCTCAAGTTGGCACAATATATCAAACATTACACTTAGTGAGAACACATCTTAAAATAAAATATAAAAAATGCTCAGGAAGTAACTCAGTGGTAGAGAACTTGCCTACCATACATAAGGCTCTGGATTTAATTCTTAGTAACACACACAATGAACATTCTTGAGGCAATCTAATATCTATCTATCTATCTATCTATACCTTGCCCAGAGCCAGTTGTTACCAGAAACACCGAGTCTGCCTAAGCAGGACTTTGGCCAAAAGAGTGCTGCTAGGAGGTGCTGCCTCAGCTTCCTGTGGAGCTCAGATTCCCACTTGGCAAAATTCATTCCCATGGCAGGATGTGCACGTCTTCCACATGGAATTTTGCCCAGACATGTGGTTAGGCAGCCAAGGGAGGCATCCTTCAAGGAGCGGACCACCCACACGCCTGCCTCCTGTGCACACTCATTCCCGCTGCCAGATCACCTGATGCGAAATGTGGTGTGTACGCAGGAAGAAGCCAGCAGAGATGGCCAGGATCCCAAATGCCTCAGTCCACAGCCTTCTACTCTTTCCCCAGATGTCAAGAGAATTTCCTCCACGCAAAACTTTCTCTAAGAAATGTTTCTTACTGTACAGACTTCCACTATCTCCTTTTTTATTTTTGTATTTTTATTTTTTGGGTACCAGGGATTGAACTCGTGACCTTGCACTTCACAGGCAGGCACTGTACTGCAGATCCAACTATCTCCTTTAAAATCTCCTGGTAAAATGTTCATCTCTAGAGTCTACCAAGGCCTATTGGGTCTAATATCTGCCATATGAATTCATTCATTTATTATTTGTTGTCTACCAGACTCTGTTCCAGACTCTGAATATGGCTGGGAACAAAGCAAAGCAGCACAAAACAAAACACATACTGTGTTTATGTGGGGGTTATGGCTAGCGGGGAAACCTTTATTACACATAATTTTAAAGCAAAATACAATTGCTCTTTCGTATCTGTAGGCGAGGAATTTCAGGAATTCTGAGATACCAAAATCCATGGATGCTTAAGTATCCTGTAAAATGGTGTATTATCTATCTATAAGTTATGCATATCCTCTTTTGAATTCTAAATCATTTCTTGATTATGAACTCATAATACCTACTATAATGTAAATGCTGTCTAAATAGGTGACTTACTATATTGTTTTCAGAATAATGGCAAGAAAAATCTGTGTGTGATCGATGCAGACACCTTATTTGTATCTATTTTTTTTTATCTATGGTTGGCTGAATCCATAGATGTGAAATGTACAGGTCTAGAGCTCCAAGTGTACATAGTACATAAGATAGTAAGGAGAATTAGGGAAACAAGTAAAGCCAGCCAGGTAGATAAGGAATAGGAAGATAACATTTTGGTAGAGAACTGCAGAAAGTCGTGAGAGTAAGAGAGACTTAAAGGGAACTATGTGGAACACTTTGGGTGTTACTGAGGAGAGGGACAGGGAGAAGGGGAGAGAAAGAGAGGAGAGAGTGAGAGAAGGAGAGAGAGAGAGAGAAAGAGAGAGAGCGAGCACAATGGGGGATATACATAATATATCACATGGAAAATAAGAAGTGGCAGTGGTAAATCAGTGCGAAGGGAAGCCAGAGACTGGGGAGCAGCCAATTCTGCTCTTTTATAACCACCTACTCTCTTCGGAGCTAACTGGGGTCCCATAACAACTACTTAATCCTTCCCATGGGCACTGCTCCCAATAACTTAATCGTCTTCTCCTAAGCTGCACACTTAAGACCTCCACCACCTACATTGAGGACTAGGTTTCCAATTCATGAACACTTGGGGGAAAAAACCTCCAAAGCATAGCACACAGCCTCAAAACTCTCACGATGTCATAGAAGGAATTGCACACAAGAAGTTAAGCAGGGTCAGCTTCTTTCTGACATCTTATTCTAGCTCTGAAAACTCAAACTCCAATGGCCTGTTCTGATAACATCTCTGTCCTAGCAACCATTCTATTACATCCATCCTAATGGAATTGCTGTGTTTGCTCAGTCTGTCCTTCTGTCCTTCCCGAGCAACTTCCTTCCTAACTAGGTCTCATAGCCCATCATTTCCAGAACACTCCCATCAGGCTTCCAAATCTTTCATCTTCTCACCCTCCTTTCACTCTAAATCACTTCCTCCTTAACCATTCACTAAATCCAATTGACTCTCCCCCTTAAATATAGCTCAGATTTGTCCATTTGCTTCATTTCCACTGCCACTTCCCATTTAGGGACACTACTACTAACTTAATGCCTATGCAATCTCTCAAATGGCTTCTCTGAGTCTAGTCCTGTCCCTTTCTAGTTCATTCGTTGCATCCCTGTCCAGTAGACAATGATTAAACTTCACTTTCTGAAATGACATGCAACAATACTCTTCTGGTTGTCTGGGTATGAGTTTTGATAAAGGCCTCTAGTCATGAAGCCATCACACAAATCAGTGTACGTAGCAGTTCTGTCAAACCTCATCATGCTGTCAGTTTACAGTCAACCCAAATTCCCACCCTTCTCCCCTAGCAACCACAAGTCTTGCCAATACTTCTGGTAACAACCAATAGTCTTGCCTTTTCCAGCTTGTCATATAAACGTAATCATACAATGTGTGGACTTTTGAGTCTGACTCATACACTTCACGTGCTCTATTTGTCACTCATTCAAATTATTGTGCATATGTAGTTTGTTCCTTTTTTATTACAAATTAGTATTACATTGTATGCAACAAACACAGTTTGTTAAGCTATTTGCCAATTGAAGGACATTTGGGTTGCTTCTGATTTGGGGTTGGTATGAACAGATATGCTTCTGTAAACATTCACATACAGGTTTTTGTGTGAACATAAATTTATATCCATTGGATAAATATATAGGAGTGATATTATTAAGTTGCATGGCAAGTATATTTAATTTTGTAAGGAACTGCCAAATTGTTTTCCAAGGCAGCTTTACCATTTTGTATCTATGCCAGGAGTCTATGAGGAGTTCCAGTTGCTCTGCATCCTTGCCAACACTCACTACTGTCTGTGTTTTTAATTTTAGGTATTCTGGTGGAGGTAAAGAAATACTTCATTTGCATTAGTTGCAAATGTGACCATGCTGCACCTAATCTCTCTGCAACTGCCTATTACTTTGAGGGTTAAGCTCTAACTGGTTAGCATGATTGGAAGACCTAGCTGTGGAGGCTGCGGAGGTGTTGCAGTGGTATCCCTTCTCACCTCTCAGTCGTGGCTGCCACCATCTAGAGAAGTATTTGAATTTTTGTCCTGACCACATTGAACTTCTTGAAGTTCCCTCAACCCACTGCTTTTCTCATCTTTGAATTTCTATGTATGCTATTACCTCTGTCTAAAACATTCCCCTCCATTCTTTCATCAGATTAATTCCTGTTGTCCTGTCCTTAAGTTAAAGGCCAATTACTCCAGATATCTCTGACTGACTCTTTTCACTTCCAGCTTTGGTCCTAACTCTCAAGGGCTGTTAGTCCATTTCCCCCTTTATGCTGGTTACTCTTGCTGTCAACTAGACTGGATTAAGGAACTCCTGGAGAGGTCTGTCTAGATTACTTTTTTCTTGTAGTTGAGACAAAATACCTGACAACCAAAATGAGGGAAGGAAAGGCTTTCAGTTTGTGGAGGTTTCAGTCCATAATCAGCTGGTTCCAAGGCAGGGTGGTATGGCTAAGGAGCAACTGTTCATGGCAGCTACAAGCAACAAGAGTGAAAAGGGAAAAAAGGGCAAAGCATGCATCCTTCCCTCTCTGATATAGTACACCCTTTACCTGCCGCCTGGGCAGATGCAGCACTCACATTGCCAATCCCAGCGATAGACAACAAACCAATCATAAATGCTAGACTCAGCCACCTCCAAGACTGCATGAGGCTTGGGTGGCTACCTAAAGACAAACCATAACAAGGTGATTAGATTATGAAGGGAGTAACCTCATTAATGGTTTACACATCAATGACTTATAGTTGAATAGTCTGGGCGTGCAATTGGGGGACTATATCTAATCTTTGGATCCTTCCTCTCTGACTCTTTCCTGGCTCTCCGTTCCTTGAATGCCATGAGTTGAGTAGTTTTCTTCCACTACACCCTCCTGCATGATATTTATGCCTCAGAGCCTACTGACCGTGGGCTGAAACCTTGAAACCATGAGCCTCTCTTATTTTAACTTGCCGTTTCAGGTATTTTGTCCCAGTAACAAAAAACTGACTAATATATCTTCCTACCAAGTTTCCCCACCTATAATCTGATGCATCTTTCTCTACCTATTTCCAACTGTGGTAGATTTCAAAACCAACTACCGTACTTCACAGCTTTTCTCAATAAGAGATGGAATTTTTCTCTTTCAACAAATGGTCCTTTAAATTATTGTGCCCATTTTATAGGCAAGAGAACTGAACTTAAGATCACGTAACTTTCAAGTGATGAAGTTGCATTCAAACTCAATTGCATTCAATTTGGCTCCTGGTTGTAATCCCTTCCTGCCAGGCTGCAGGAGTCCAGTGGTCAAAAACAGGCCTCTCTGAAGCCTTATTTGCTGTGGACTTCTTTCATTCTCGGAATATCATGTCTTTTGTCTAGCAAACCTCCTCCCATTTTCATTCCAACAATATGAATTTAATAGGGATTTACAACACTAGCTATCGTGAACAATAGACTTTGTGAGTTAGAACCAAAGAAGGAGATGTGAACCTGGCCACCAAAGACCACTGTGCTTCCTTCAGGCTTAATGGAGGAAAAATAAGAAGAAGGTGTGGGAAGGGGGAGGGAGGGAGGGAGGTGCCTTGTGTTAAGCAGGAGCACCTGAGCCCCTGGGTTTATTGTCCCTGAAGGGTAGCTACATGCTAGTCTTCCCAGGATTTAGTTACCTTGGTTAATAAATTCCCTGCTTAACCTCAGTTAGTTGAAACTAGTCCACTTGCAATAATTTAAAGAACACTTATAGTACACCAGACTTGGAGGGAGTCCACTGAAAGAGGAGGATTAAAGCATTAGGTGACATCAGCCCCTCTGTGCAGTTCAAGGGTCAAGTGAGGAAGGGCTGTTGAGGACCCCAGTAAAGTGTGGCCCAGCCACCTTGCTCCCATAGAAAGTGATGGCTTTTAGCCAAAAATCGGACTTTGATTGCAAAGGCATTTAGGACTTAGGGGAGAAATGAAAATGCATGCTCCTGCATCAGAGGGAAAAAAGTGTCTAACAGGTTGTGAATAATTCAGATTTAATTACTAGGAAAATGCCTTCCTTTTCTATTCTTTTATTCTTCCTTCTGCCTGATGCTTAGGCAGCAGGTTTGGTAGATATTTTTTGTTCCAGAAATTCTACTTGAGAAATAGTGAGCCAAGTCTTTAGCTCTTTTTCTTTTGGGTGTGAAAGCTCAGTGTTTGGAATGTGGGCAGGAAGGCGGGAGCAGCAGGTATTCCTGCTCTTCTTGCAGAAAAACTGCCACCCCCCACTGGGAGAGCCTTATCCTAACACCTGAGGCCTCTGAGCTTGTGGCCCATAGACTGGAAGGTACATATGCAAAATGCTCCCAACCGTGCAGATGGGTGCCATTACAATTTTGTAGTATTGTATTGCAGACAGAGCCTCATCACTGCTCAGCAATCCTATTACACGCCCACTGCCATCAATTTCAAACCTTATTACTTGCTTCAAAACCTCAGTACCCACTATCCCAGCCCCACACTTGCCTCCTTGCAGAAGATGAATTTTTAAAATAATAGCTCTATTGCCATATAATTCCTATAATATAAAGTATACTCCCTTAGAGTGTATAATTAAATGGTTAAATAATTTTTGTATATTCACGAGGTGGTATAATTATCATCACTATTTAATTTTAGAACATTCTTGTTATTCCACAAAGAAGCCCCATACTTGTTAGAAAGCTCTCCTCTCCCCTTCTGTCCTTCTTATAACCCAAGCAATTGTCTACTTTACTACCCAAAGATAAGGTTTGCCTACTCCAGACGTTTAATATAGATGGAATTATACAATGCATGATCTTTGAGCCTGGCATTTTTAAAAAATCTAGCATTATGTTTTCAAGGTCATCCATTTTGTAGTATGTATCATTATATTATTTCTTTTTATGTATGGCAGTGTAATATTCCATTGTATGGACACATACTTGGTATCTCAATTCATTAACTGGTGGACATTTGGGTTGTTTTCAATTTTAGACTATTATGAATTACACTATTATACATATTTATATACAAGCTTATGTGTGGATATATATTTCCTTATTTTTAATTTATCTTTAGGGTGTATCTCTAAGAGAGTAACTGCTAGGTTATACAATAACTCAAAATTGTAATTCTTTGAGTGACGACTGAATTGTTAAGTCATGTGGCAACTTTTTGAGAAACTATCAAACTCTTTTCCAAAATAGTGTTACCATTTTATAGTCCTACTAGCAACCGGTAAGAGTTCCAATTTCTCCATGTGCTTGCTAACCCTTGCGAAATACTAATAATTCCTTGGTGGATGATTGGTTGGTTCCAGACCTCCATGGATATAAAAGTCCATGCATATTCAAGGCCTTTACATAAAATGCTTTTATAGTTTAGTTATCCTAGTGGATGCAAGTGATATCTCATTGTGATTTTGATTTGCATTTTCCTAATGATTAATGATGTTGAACATCTTTTTATATGCTTAGAAGTCATTTATATATCTTCAAATCCTTTCCCCATTGTAGGCAATTATGTTATTTTTCACTTTATTATTGAGTCAGGCTTCCTTTTATAGCCCAACTTATTAGTTACATGATTTTCAAATAGTCTCTCTCCTTCTGTGGGTTACATTTCCACTTTCTTGAAGTCACTTAAAATACAATTTAAAAAATTTTATGGTGTTCAATTTATCCAATTTTTTCTTTTCACTTGTACTTTTACTGTCATATTTAAGAAACCATGACCTAATCCAAGATCATCAAGCTTTATTTCCATATTTTCTTCTGGAAGTTTTTATAGTTTCAACTCCTTCTTTCAGAAATTATTAATTCTGAACTTGTTTTGTATATGGTGTAAAGCAGGGGTCCAATTTCACTCTTTTGCCTATGAATACCCAGTCATCTGACACCAACTGCTGAAAGACTCTTCTTTTTTACTTGAATTATCTTGACACCCTGGTTAAAAATCAATTCTCTCTAAGTGTAAGGCTTATATCTGGCCTCTCAGCTTTATTCTGTTGATCTCTGTGTTTAATGCCAGTACCACACTATCTTTGTACTGTAGCTTAGCACTAGGTTTAAAATGGGAGTTTGTGAGCCCTCCACATTTTTTGTTCTTTTTCAAGATTGTTTTGACTATTCTGAGATCCTTGCGTTTCTATCTGAATTTTAACTTTAGCTTGTCCATTTTTGAAAAGAAAAAATGCTGCTGGCAGTGTGGTAGGGATTGCACTGAGTGTACAGATCATTTTGAGGAATAGTGTCATCTGAACAATATTAAGTATTCCATCTAAGAATGTAGACTGTCTTTCCATTTATTTCCATGGATTTTTCTGAATGCTTTCTGTAATAGTCTGCAGTAGTATACAAACATGACACTTTTTTGTTGAATTTATTCCTGTGGTGGTTAATCTTGATGGTCAACTTGACGGGCTTAGGAGGTGCTGAGATCAGTAAAGCACACATTTAGATGTGTCTGGGAAGGTCATGTATGACCTTGGGGATACATCTGGTCTGTGGCCCTTTCTTCTTTGACTCTTTGCCTGCTCTCTGCTCCCAGAATGCCATGATCTGAGCAGCTTTCTTCTATCATGCCCTTCTGCTGTGTTCCTGCCTAGCTGACCACAGACTAAAACCTTGAAAAATGTGAGAAAATTTCTCCTTTAAATTGTGAGTGTCAGTAACAGAAAGCTAATACAATTCTAAAATCCCTGTATTCTAAGAGAACTTATTTTTTCATTTCTTTTTTTCTTTTTTTAATTTAAAGAGAAAAAAAACATAAAAGGGTAGAAATAATATAGAATTTCAAAAAAAGATAACAATTTTTAAAAAGATATAAAAAAAGATATTTTCTTTTTCTTTTTCTTACTATATAGTGTAGGCTGAGCTTAAACTCATTACCTCGCCTAGGTTGGCCTGGAGCTTGTAGTGATCCTCCTGCCTCATTTTCCTGAGTGCTGAAATTACAGGGTATGCACCACCATTCTTGGCTGAATTTCATTTTTAACTCATCTGTGCTTACTGCATGAAAACACAGTAGTAGAGTAAGGTGTAGCACGGGCTTTGGAAGCAGTCAGATCTGGTGACAGATGCTGACTCTACCACTCCATTCACTTGCTATGTGAGTGTGAGCCAGTTTCCTGATTTTTTTTTTGGACTTTTGATACTTCACCTGTAAAAATGGAAAAATCAATGATAGTATTTTTTAAACATTTTAAAGTTAAAATAAAATTTACATATAATAAAATGAACATAGATCTTAAGTATTCAGATTGATGATTTTGACTTTTCTATACATCTGTGTAGTAACCTTCCTGAAATTAGATAAGAAGCATTTATATCATCTCAGAAAAATAATACATTCCCCTTTCTAGCTAATCCAGTTCTATCACTGTAGATTCATTTAGTCTAGACTCCTAAAAGTGCAGTCATACAGTACTTTCTCTTTTGTAATTTGCTTCTTTTGTACAACATAATGTCTTTGAGATTTGTTCATGTTTTTGTGGGTGCCAATGATCTATTCCTTTGTGCTACTGAGTAGTGCTTCGTCGTGTGGGTGCATTACATACTACAAATTGTTCATTAAAGTGTAAGTGACATTTTTCCTGCCTCTGAACTTTTCAGAATTTTCACTATGTATTTGATAGTGTGTCTGGATGTGGGGTTACTTTAATTCATCATATTTATTGGTGTCTTTACTGGTATAATCACGGTCTTATTTGAGTTATTTCTAGTTTGGGGCTATTATGAATAAAGTTGCTATGGATATTTGTGTTTAACTGTTTTTGTGGGTGCATCTTTTGGTTTGTCCTGAATAAATACCTAGGCATGGAATTGCTGGGTCATATTCTGTAGTAGAAACACACTTATCTTGGTACAAAATTTCAAGTAGTTCAAAATAACAATGTAGGAGAGTTACAGTTGTTCTGTGTTCTTACTGTTACCTGGAGTTGTCAGATGGTATGATCTTAGCCATTCTAATAGATTTGAAATGATATTCTGTATTGGTGTTAGTTGACTTTGTGCTGATGACTAAAGACAATGAGCACTATTTCACATTATTGGCCATCTGTGTATTCTCCTTTGTGAATTTGTTTTTCATAGTGCTGGAGATCAAACTTGGAACCTCGTGCATGTGCTCAAGCACTGAGCTACATTCCCAGCCCCTTTTGTGGTTTATTTGTTCATGAATTTTTGCTCATTGAAAAAGTTGAGTTTTTTTACTTTTATTGCTAAATTGTATGAGTTCTTTTTGTATTTTGGATACTTTTCCTTTGCTATAGATATCATATCTGTTTTCCTACCCAGGGTAGGCATTTTGAGACTCAAATGAAGAATTATTTTTTTAAAATTTTTTATTTATTTTTTACTTCTTTTTTTCTTTAAAGAGAAAAAAACATGTAATGGGTAGAAATAATACAGAATTTCAAAAAAAAAGATAAACAGTAATATATCACTAGTTGATAGATTACATATTGTCCTCTTAGAAATAGTTGTTCAAGTTACAAAATTAAGGCATACAAAGTAGATATTCAAACAGTGAGAGTGTAAACAGCTACCCACATGCATGAGTCTCTACATGTATTTCTATCCTTTCTGTATTAGAAGGGAAAACAAAACAGCAAGACAAAACCAAACATATTCCTATAAAGACATGAAACCAAAAAGTCACATAAAACCACAGTACAAGGTGATCTACAATGATTACTGTGTTGTTTCTTATTATCTTCAATAGAATTGTCTGTGTCATCAGGCATAATTGAATATAGCAGTATAATTGAATATAGCAGTACATAACAATATTAGTAAAAATAAAACATTGTAGCCAGTATAAAACTTCAAAGGCAGATAATAATCAAACCATAGAGGATATTCTAGTGATTCTTGTCATCTTCAGTGCAGTTGCCTATACTCTCAGACTTGATACTATCAATCATAACAGCTTTGAATAAAATCTATCAATACAAAACAGCAATCTAACAAACCAGATTCGATTATGATCAGTCATGGTAAAACAGTGTAGGTTTTACAGAACTTTAGATTAACTTAATAGGAAATTAAGGATGATTACTGTACTATATCCTGTTATTTTTGGGATAACTGTCTGTGCCCTCAAACCTAGTCCAGGTAGGATGACTGGAACAGAATATAATCTATCTAAGCAAAGTAGTGTGAGTAATGTGGGTTTTAAATCCTGGTGCACTATTAACAGTATGTCATCTATGTTAGAGATTCTAGCCATCCTTCTCTGCCTCATTTCTTCTATGCTATTTTTCTGCCTTTATTGGTCTACTTTTATCCTTTATTCTACTGCCTGCCCTGCTCATTGAGGCCTTTCTGCCACTGTTCCTAAAATCCTGTTTTTTGGTTTTGTTTTTTTTTTCTCTCTCTCTAGAATGTCCTTCAGTATTCTCTGTAGGGCTAGATTGGTGGTCACAAATTCCTCCAGTTCCTCTTTGTCATGGAAGCCATTAATTTCTAGTGACAGCTTTGCAGGATACATCAATCTGGGCTGGAGATTATTTTCTTTTGGGGCTTGGAAGACTTCACTCCAAGCTCTTCTTGATCTGTTGGTCTGTGTCGAGAAGTCTGCTGTGATCTTGATGGGCTTACCTTTATAGGTAATCTGTTTCTCTTCTCTGATGACTTTTAATATTCTGTTTTTATATTGAATTTCTGGTATCTTGATTATTATATGTCTGGTGTAGCTCTGCTTTGGTTGTAGATAGCTGGAGTTCTGTATGCCTCACATAACCAAATGTCATTTTCTTTTCCCATGCTTGGGAAGTTTTCCTTAATTATTTCTGTGAATAGCCTTTGTAATTCGCCTGTTTGTATTCCTGCTTCTTCATTCACATTTCTTATTCTTAAATTATAAATTCTCTTGTCTTCTAGCTTTTGTATTGTTACTGCCAGTTTCCTTGTTATTTTTAAGAGATCTTTCCTTTCATGATCACACATTGCAAACTTGTCTTCAAGTTTTGATAGTCTATCCTTAGTTTCTTTTAAGGAGTTTTGCCAGCTTTCAATGGAGTTTTTAATTTCTTGGTAATCTCTTTGAATCTGCTTCATGTATCCTATATTTTCTTTATATTGTTTATTGAATGTTTCTGTCCTTTTTTGTGTTCCTCCCTTCTTCCATCTATGTCTTCTGAGAGATGCTTAACATTTCTTTTATTACTCTACTCATATCTTGCTTTACCTGACTTAATATTTCAGTTTTGAGTTCATCTACAAGGTTCCAAAGATATCTCTTAATGTCTATTGAAGCCGTGTCTGATGTTGCATGTTTGCTGCTTTCCTTCTCCCTTGTTTTTCCCTCTCCTGTATCAGTGCTCTCAGGGTTCTGGGCTGGGGGTCTCCTCTTGCTTCTCTCTCCTGTCATGGTCCCAGCCTACTCCACACAGGTGTACAGTGGAGGTCCTAGCCCCCTTCCCTGTTGGCCACAGTTCCTCTGAAGCACGCTGGTGAGAGACCTCCGCCCTCCCATTTGCTCTTGTCACTAAGGTGTAAACAGGGGTTGCATATGCCGGCCCCTCCCCACTAGGCCAGCCAAACTTCAGGGGCCTTCACTAGGTTAGTGCGTGCTAGGCGCAAGGAATCGATTTGGGGCAGCTTATTGGGTCCTGACCAGGGGCGTGACCAAGTCCAAGCAAATCCCATGAATCTGCTCTGGGGAGGGAGCAACCAACTGTAGTCACTGTTGCTCCCAGTTCAGGCTCCTCCTGCCCAATTCCAACATGTCGCCCATTTGGTAGCGCCCTCCCTGTGTGGGGGGGTCTCATTCCCAGCACTGACTGTGGATTAATGAAGGTCCCTTTATCAGCTCTGCTCTCTGTTGGGCTCACCATCCTCTGACTTCAGCACAGCTGTGGTTCCTGTGAGTGGCAGCAAAAACAAGTTTGGGTGGCTCTGCTGGCCGGTGCAAATTTGTGAATTCAGGTTGGCGCAAACTTGGTGGGTCGCCATGTCCAGTAATTTTAGCTGTTCCAATTGTAACCCCAAGACTGCGTGTTTGATGAGGTTTTTTTCTGTTTTAATTTCTTTCTGTGTCAAGAGGATCCATCTCCCTCTGTCTGGATTTCTCCAGGATGTTTTATTCTGACATATGAGTTGTTTGTCCTGGGAGGCTTTGTATTTTGTTGCTCATTGATTTCAAATGAAGAATTATATGTCAAAGACAATGCCTGGAATATAGTAATTATTTAAAATAGAACAGAGGCTACCAGGGAATGGACTTCCTCAATTCTCTACCCATAAACTCCATAGATAAACTGCATCTCCTCTCCTTAGTTTTTCTCATTTTAAAGGAAGAGTTTCTGAACTAGATCTACTTCTTGCTATATGAATGACTCTTACCTATATATTCAGTGTTATTCTTATCCTATACTCATATACATCCAAAGGCTAAAGTTTTCCTCATTAAAAATAACGTATTCAAAAAACTAAAGTTTCTTCTACCAAAAATAAAAATAAGTGGGAAGGAAATAAGATGAAGTATTTGTAAGAGACCTTTCTTTTGCCTCCAAAAATTTTAGGGTTTTCTCCTTGTATTTGATGATGTATCTCAAATATAGGATTTTTAAAATTCATCAGACTTATTGGTGTCTTTACTGGAACTGTGCACATTGCTTACCACAGGGGCTGACTTGTTTGTTCATTCTGCTCAGGTCACCTTACAAATATATTCAGTCATCCAAAACTGTGGACTCAAGCAACTGCAGATGGAAAATATTAGGACTATGGTAGTTGCACCTGTACTGAATATGTATAGAGTTTTCCTACTGTTATTCCCTAAATATTACAACAAAATGGCTATTTCCATAACATTTGCATTATATTAAGTATCGTAGGTAATCCAGAGATGATTGCAAGTAAATGGGAGGATGTGTGTTGGTTAAATGTATACACTATGCCATTGTATTTAAGATATTTGAGCATCAATGGATTTTCATATCTAGAGTGGTCCTGGAACAAATCTTCCACTGATACCAAGGAACGCTGTATTCCTGGGCTCCTATGCTCCCCTCTCTTTTCCATATTTCTTGTTCCTGAGCTTGGAGCTCCTCCTCCAATACCCCTGCTTTCTTTGGAGATTCCCTGCATGCTTTGAGATGGTGGCCCCCCCCAGTTTTATTTATCTGTAGTTTGTATGCTGTTTGCTTCTCCACTTTCAGCTTTGACCTAGAATTTCCAACAAACTGATGCATTTTTTCCTCATGCTGTTTTAGATTTGTTTCATAGGAAGCAGCATAATAAACATATGTGCACTTATGCTTAGATGATCATCTGAGCCAATATCCAGAGGAATTTTCTAACATGCTACTTATACATTGCATACAGAGCATTGTACTTGGCTCATCGCAGGCACTCAGCAAGTTATTTGCAGACTGAATCAAGTGACTGGTAGGTGGTAGGGAAGCTTTTAGATACTGTAAAGCCCCCAGGCTCTATAATCCAGTGCTCAGGAATGTTAGCTGTCAAAATACATAGACTCAAGTTTGAACTCGGCTCAATCACTTATTGGCAAGTTGACTCTGAGAGAGTTACTGTGCCTCTCCTCACCTCATATTCCTTCTTAATAAAATAGGGATGATAATACTTCACACCAGGTGGGATTGCAATGAGTCTAAATGCAATCAAACATAAAGTACTTAGAATGGCACCTGGTGCATATATCAGAAAAGATTAAATTTGTTTTAAATTAGAAAAAATGTTTCAGATCCAAACACATGTTTCAGGCGTATGATTCCTTGTACTCTTACCAACTATTCCCCTCCCACGGGATCTCTTTCCTCATTCACCTGCACCTTCCTACGCTCGGCACCCTACCCCACCTGCTCCACATCTATGTGAAAAGTCTCTCTCTTCCAAACAACCTGGAAACTTGCCACATAGTCTTCTCTTTAATGGACCTTAATAAAAACCTTTAACCAAGTTTGTCATCACTGTCAGTAGGAGGTGAGGAAGCAATTAGCATTCCTTCCTTAATGGACTGGTATTTCTCTTGAGGTGTCAGTACTAATTAGAAGATGGGAAATAAAGTTGAAATCATATTTCCTCATGGACACAGTACTTGTATGGTTCAAACACCCTCTTTCCAAGGCACCACAATAAATTCCAGAGTGTCTTTATCTGGTCTGGTACTACACAGTGCCATAGAAGTATTTATCTTTTAGCTCATACTTTAGAAATACAAATACCTCTTGTGATCCAATGAATCTACCTGGCCTAAGAAAGTGTTGGGAATAGTTCTAGAAAAAGTGACTGATGAACAGAAATATAGAATAACACATATTAAAACTGAAAACCATATCATGTTCTAAGAGATGCCTAGGAATGGAGAGGGTATATTTCTTCTTGAACCAAAAAATTCTCTTATTTAGCAAATATTTATTGAGTACCTAGTATGCACCAATTACTCTTCTAAGTTCTAGAGTTCCAGCAAGAAAGAAATCAGACCTAACCATTTTCCCGGATGGAGTTTACATTCCAATTTAAGGCTAGAGGGGGACTAAAGGGCCAAAGAAAAAGGTATGATTGACAGCTGAAGAATTTTGGAGATGAGCAATGAATGTGATTGAAAAGATCCAAGATATCTGGGCAGGGAAATGGGAAAATTCTTAGACTTCATTTTCAGGGAGCTTGAGGTGAGGTGCTGAGAGGCTCTCCCAACTTCTGGGCAGGAACTGGGGAAAGATCAGGTTGAGCAAGAAGGGGTATGTGACTGGAAATGGGTTAAGGGAAACATACTGAAGCATTGGTGGGGGTGTGTGAGTGTGCAAAGCAGCTTGCCTTGCTGGGGTACTGGTGGTGAGAGGAATCCAGGGTTCCAGGATTGAGGAGGATGCAGAAATGTGAATTGGTTCTTTGGGAATGTGCTTTGAGACCTAGCAGACTTGGGTTAGAGCTGGGGTCTTCTATCCACTATGTATGTGACCTTGAGAGTTTTCATCTTTCTTCCAATGAAAACCTTAGTGCTTTCATTTCTAAAATGGACACAATGCTGTAGATTATTGTATGGGTTTAACAGTTAAAGTGTATGTGTTTGTGTATCTCGGTATTATCTTCATGCACTGCTTGCAGGCTATCTCCCTTCTCAATCATCTCTTCATAGGCAGACTCACAACCATGTCTGTAGAATCACTAGGCAGAAACTCACATCTTCTTCTTCAGACTGTCATGGCTACCATCCAAGAGGTGCTCTGCCCAGACGTCTAGGGCCGTTGAGGGTCCGCACCAGCTGGGCATGGGCTCCTGGCTGCCTCTTTGTGTCCTTGCACCATAAGGCCTCTTTTCACTTTGTTTTTTAAATATTTCTCGAAGCTCTAATTGCTATGCTTCCTCAAATGTTTTTAGTACAGGCAATCAGTGACGACTGCAATTAGGAGGGCCTAATTACCATCGGCATCTTTTTTCTTCTCTGAAAAACCACCATTGGAACAGTCACAAATAAACCTTAATGAAGACCAAAGATCTTTCTCCAGTCTAAAGCCATTTGTAATCATGATCTCTTATTGTCAAAACCAGCAGGCAGAGAAGTCCTTTGAAGGACTGTTACATATGCAGCAGCAACAGCAGCAGCTAAGATACTCTGGGGCCAGAAGTCTGTGGCCCGGGTAGATGACAATGGGACATGCATTCTCCCTAATGTTGCTGTTGTAATTTATTTTTCTGAAGAAGTCATATAAACCACGCTTTAAAAAGTTATTGAGATATAGCCTATGAATGGTAAAATAGCAAATCTCAAGTACAAAATTTGATGCATGTTTAAATATAAGCAGACCCCATAAAACCACTGCATAGGATCAAGGTATAAAGTAGTTTCAACAATATGGAATGTTTCCTCATGACTTTCCGTGGCATATCAGAGTGAATCAGAAAGAAGAACTGGGAGAAGTATTCAGGAATCAGGGTTCTGAAGAATTTGGCTTTATCCAACTATAGGAAGAACCAGGGAAATAAAAACCCAAATAAGGAAGCTGGGGACCAGAGAAAAGGGATTACTAGCTGTCCTAAAGCACTGGCACAGGTGAGTGGTCAGGCCTTTCAAAAAAGGCTTGAAGCTGATCACAGCTGCAGGAGTGAGACCACACAGGGGCAAGTGGAGTAGCCTATAGAAGGTACAATGGTCAACTTCCCATCCTGGGATGGAATATCTGACACTTTCCCCTTAAATGTGGAGAATTTTATTTGGTTTAGAGTTTCAGAGAGTTCCCTCCATGGTTGGCTGGCTCCAAAACAGGAATATCATGGTGGAAGGCTGTAGTGGAGCAAAATTGCTTGCTTTGTGGTGGCTGAGAAGCAGAGCCCAAGGGGAAGAGCACCCTATTGAAGGTACCAGGGATCAAATAAGTGCCCAAGGTAGTACCTCCATTACACATTCAGATACACCCAGAAGTGTACTTTGATATGGGTAGAGTTCTCAAAAACCTTCTGACTCCTCTCTCCCTCTCCCTCACCCTCACCCTCTGTCTCTTTCCTTCTTTATTTCCACTGGAAATTGAACCCAGGACCCACACATACTACTCAAGCATTCTACCACTGAGATATACTCCCAAGCCCTTTTAAAAATTATTTGTTTGTTTGGTTGGTTTTGCTACCGAAGGTTGAACTCACAACCTTGCACTTGCCAGGAAGGCAGTGTGATGCTGAGCTATATCCCCAGCTCTTTATTTTCTTTATTTTGAGGCAGGGTCTTGCCAAGATGTCCAGGCTATGCTTGGTACATGTGTTGCCAAAGCAAGCACTTCAGGCTAGGCTTAAATTTGGGATCCTCTGACTTCATCCTTCTGAGTCGCTGGGATTACAAATATGTAGCGCCATGCTTGGCTTTTCACGGTCTTAAAAAAGAATTCTCTTGGTTGGACCAATTGAATCAGGTTCTTTGGGACAACTGTTTTATACAATTTTACTTTATTTATAGGAAAATTTGTTCAGCTTAGTATATTAGAGTATACTAGCTAGTCCTGAGTGTACAGCTATCTATGTACCACCATCCAGATTCAACTACAAACATTTCCAGTTCCTCCAACCCCAGAAAGTTCCTTCAGCTCTCCTAGGGAGTAACCAGTTCCACCCCACCAGAACAGGGTACCACTATATGGCTTTTTCTGCCTTGAGTTAGTTTTGCCCACTTTTAATGTCATGAAAGTGGAGCCGTGTGGTATGTGAGGTTCATTCTCATGGTTGCAGGAGGGTGGCTGTGCACTCCACTGAGTGAATGTTTCTTCATTCACTTGATGATAGATATTTGGTTCTTTTCTTTTCTGTTTTCCTTCTTTCCTTCCTTCCAACCTTCTCTGTGGTTAAGTCTCCTGTGACCATTTTGTATGTATCTTTTGGTATATTTGATTTTCTTAGGCATACATTTAGGGCAGCAGTGACAAACCTATGATATGCATGCCACAGTAGGCTGTTTATATCACTGAAAACTCTGTTACAGTATTTTTCTTTTAATGTATGAGTTATTTTTGCTACACTATAACTTCAGTATTCAGGTTTAATTACTGTATTGGCACTCTGTAATAAATGAGTGGATTTGATGTGGCAGTTTGGGCACTTAGCCTCTAAAAGGTTTGCCATCACTGATTCAGGAGTAGGGTTTGGGATCCAGGATAGTTTTAGGTTTAGTGTTTCTAGATGGGTCATAGATTTATTTTATTGTTGTTTGTTTTTAAGGCTCCCAAAATGGTTCTAGTGTTTATCCAGAGTTGAGAACAATTGGAGAGTAAGTAGAGGTATTTTTAATAGATATGGAATTGCACTGTAATAAAATCCAATTAAAGCTATGTTTTGGGTAGCTGACCAATAAGGTCAGATTTGTTATTTCTTTTTTTTTTAATTTTATTTAAAGGGGAGGAAGTAAAACACAAAAAAGTGTAGAAACAATACATAATTTCAAAAAAAAAACAGTAAGAAATCACTATTTGATACATTACATATTGTCTTCTTGGATATAGTTGTTCAAGTTACAAAATTAAAGCATATAAAGTGGACATTCAAACAGTAAGGCTGCAAACAATTCTGTTTACCATTCCAACAAAAGCTTAGTAACATGGTTATCAATCCTACACCCTTAAGTATACATACAGTTATCTCTTTTAGAGCACTTTCTTTTCCTCCTCTTGCTTTTTTAAAACATTTTTTTATTTAAAGAAAAAATTTTGAAACAAAATGAGGGTAGAAACAATACAAAACCTCAAAAACAAAACAAAAAAACAAAAATAGTAACCAGTAAAAAAATCACTAGTTGATAATTACATACTTTCCTCTTAGATGAAGTTGTTCAAGTTACAAAAGTAAAGTCCACAAAGTGGACATCCAAACAGTGAGACTGCAGTCAGTTTTGCTCATCCATCCAACTAAAACTTTAGCAACATGGTTATTAATTCCACACACTCAAGCATACATACAGTTATATCCTTTAGAATACTCTCTTTTCCTTTTTTTCTTTACAATAACTATAACCCATTCTCGTAAACTACTTAGAAGTTCTACACATGTATAAGTCTCTATACATATACCTAGCCTTTCTGTATTAGAGGGAGAAAAAAATCAAGTCAACAATACAAAGTCCTAGAGAAACATGAAATGAAAAAAACCATACAAAAACACAACACTAGATGATCTACAGTAGTCACTATGATGTCTCTTGTTATTTTCAATAAAATTGTCTATATCATCAAGTATAATATAAACTTAGCATTGCTTTACACTATTAATAAAATCTAAACATTGGAGACATTATAGGACTTCAAAGGCAGTTAACAATCAAACCAGAATGGGTATACTATTGAGTCCTGTCATCTTCACAGTAGTTGCCCCTACTCTCAGACTCGACACTCTCAAGCATACCAGATTCAAATAAAATCAGTCAAGATAAAATAGTGGTATAACCAATCTTCTCTGACTTATCTCTGCCATGCTATTTTTATGTTGTTATTTGTTTACTTTTTTCTTTCATTCCACTGTCCGCCCCTTTCTTTGAGGCCTTTAAGCCATTATTCTTGGAACCCTGGTGATTTTCTTCTCTCTCTAGAATGTCCTTCAGTATTCTTTGCAGGGTTGGATTGGTGGTCACAAACTCCCCCAGTTCCTCTTTGTTGTGGAAATATCTTGTGTCTCCATTAATTTTGAGAGACAGTTTTGCAGGGTACATCATTCTGGGTTGGAGGTTATTTGCTTTCAGGGCTTGGAATATTTCATTCCAAGCTCTTCTTGATTTGATGGTTTGTGTTGAGAAGTCTGCTGTGATTTTGATGAGTTTTCCTTTATAGGTAATCTGTTTCTTTCCTCTGACCGCTTTTAATATTCTGTTTTTGTGATGGATTTCTGGGATCCTGATTATTATATGTCTGGGTGTAGATCTGTTTGGGTTGTAGCTGGCTGGAGTTCTATATGCCTCATTTATCTGAACTTCACTTCCACTACCTATGTTTGGGAAGTTTTCCTTAATTATTTCTGTGAATAGACTTTTTATTTCATTTGTATTTGTTGCTGCATCTTGATTCACATATTTTATTCTTAGGTTATAAATCCTCTTGTCATCTTCTAGCCTTTGTATCATTGCTTCCTGGTTCCTTGTTATTTTTAAGAGATCCTTCCTTTCACAATCATACTTTGCAAATCTATCTTCAAGTTTTGAAAGTTTGTCTTTAGTTTCTGTTAAAAGGTTTTGCCAGGTTTCAATGGAGTTTTTAATTTCC